>WEIS01067147.1:0-12757 GCA_013389965.1 Todus mexicanus | reverse complement strand
TAGTCTGAGAAAGCCAGGATGGGCTGAACCACTATGGGATGTGGTGACTAATGTTAACAGCTGTTGAGGAATAAACAGATTGTCCAAAAGTTACAGCATTTTGTCTGGAGGCCCCAACCATTATACCAGCCCCATATGGGGGGCTAAAAATTTGTCGTATTTTCCAGGCCAACCAGTTTTGATCAAATTCCCCACTGTGAGAGCTGTACCCCAGGTACTCCAAACTCCATCATATTGAATAAACATGCCTGGAAGGCAAAGGATGCTCATGAGAATGAGCACAAAAGTCAGTGTGCAATGGGTCAGCCCATCTTTTTGATAATAACCCTTTGCCCCTGGTTCACAAAACAAACCGAGGATGTTTTTCTTTTTTTTTTTTTCCTTTGCAGGTAAACGCCACGAAGAACTGGGCATTGGAGACTATTTGCTTCCCTTTGGTCTGTGGTCAGCCACACAAAAGTACACCTTACTGGCGTCACTGAAAAATGGACCTTGCCCTACAACACCAGTATTAAATGCAGTAGGAGAAACGTCTGTGGCAAATGAAATGATACCACTTGTTGCTTGAAAATTGATGACAATGGCAAGGTTGTGAAGAAAAGTGTGGTAGTTATATGCAAACTAGCCCATGCTATGTATCTGTCCAAGCACAGCAAGGATGTGACATGGATTTATTCTCTTGACTCCCAGGAGATCCCTGAGTCAGGAGACTTCGGCTTTATCTGCCTTGTGTTTTGACTACAGTAATGTTTTTATATTGTGTAATTCTATGTTTTATATGATTGATTCAAAGTGTCGTATTGAATGTCCAGTTTGCTTCTACTGTTTCACCCAATGGTGTTAAACAGATTTGTGTCATACGTAAAAAGACACCATCTATCATAACAACTGTCTAAATGCATTTATGGGGTGCTTTTTTTTCTTTTCCCTTTCCCTTGACCTCTTTTACTAACAAATAACCACCATCTTAGCCACAGGGTAGTATAAGGGCTTAAATAAGTAGGTTTTTGCTCACTGTTTTATTGAGGACAAGCTTGGTGGCAAACTATCCATGGGAACAAGAGGGGAGCACCTAGGCCTGAACCATGCATGCGCTCTGGGCTGGGGGCGTGGAAATCCCTTTTCCTGCTGCGTGTGCAGACCCCGACTCTGGCCAGCCAGACCACTAACTCCAGCTCTGGCTATGAAGGCTGCAATCGACAGTAACAAAAAAAGCATTTACTGCTCTGATAGTTAATTTTGTGGCACCTGTGCCATTAACCGTTGCTGTATTTGCTCTTTTGATGTGTGTCTATCTCGTAGTTGTCCATGTAGACAACCACCTTCTTCCTCAGATTCCCAAGAGCCGGCAGCAAGTCCTCAGGCCTGGCCTGGGACACACAGTTTTGGTTTGACATGTTTGGTTAAAATATTGCTAATTGATATAACCATTGGTATTGTTGCTTCTTTCTATGCCTCCTGTCTTTCTCATGTCACACCTTGGACAAAGACTACGAAGACTTCAAAAACTCCAGTCAGACGGGACCCCTGATGCCACTCAGTAGTGGCTGGCTGTCGGGACTCTGGCAGTCTGTGGGAGTGATGGGGTAGGAAGCTTGGCCTACTACTGTGGGGGGAGCTGTTTGGGTGCATCCCAGGCTATCTCGGAGCTACGGGGTTTGTGATCAGTTCTATAGAAGGACTCATGAACGAAGCTTAGTAGCTGTGCTTTCCCTACCAGAAAAAGACCAATGAAACTTCATCACTGGATCCTTGATGGTGACTGTCATCTCTGCTAAGCTACGCCGAATTCTTGCTTGATTTCTGCCTCTCATTATTCTACTCTATCCTATTGTTATCAGCTTTTCCCTTTTTATAATAAAAGCTGTTTTGGTTACCCAGCATTTGACCTTTTTTGTGTCTTAACCTCGTCCACGGGACTGTATCGAGTCTGGTCACGACAGAATATCCAATTTCCTATCCCTCAGGAGTTCAACTCGGCTGCCCCCAGCCCCTCTATTCTCTGAGGCCAAGCTGTAAGGCCAGCTGGACAGATTGAGTTTTACTTCATTGTTATTGCTTATAGGTGAAAGGGAACTTGCCAGCCTACTACCCCTTCTGCATCTGCACAATTTGGACCATGAGATCTTGTGTTTTATTGTGTTTCATTAAAGAGATCCTATTTAACTGGAAGCTGTACTTTCTATTATTTTTTTCTGTTTTATTCTTAAGCTAAATAGGACATGTTCAGCGCATGGGGAGCTCCTCAACAAGGCAAAGGAGGGGTCTGGCGCGTCAGATGATTTCATCTATTGCTTGTGGCATGGCGCTCGCAAGACCTGGGGTGGGGAACTGGGAAAGCCTCCGATCTTTTACCGCCATTTCCTATCTCATAAGCACATACATTTTAGCGTTCCTCAACTCTGACCTCTAGTAACCCCAATGTGGTCTGAAGACTGCGTGATTGACCTCTAGTAACCTTTCGCCCTTAATTGGTGACCTATAGTAATGCTGGGGCCTTAATTGTTGAGCTCTAGTACCCCCGTGACCTCTAGTAACCCTGGCACAGTCCGATCCTCGCACGTTTGACCCCTTGTAGCCCTGGCGCGCTCCGAACACCGCAAACACCGTGCCTTTGAGCTCTAGTAACCTCGGGGACTTAATTGATGACCTCTAGTCATATTTTTTTTATTAATATTTTTATTTGTTTTTTAAGTATCTGACAAAAATGCTCGGAGTCAAAGCACAGATTCAAGGAGGCAATAGTTTATTGTTTCACTGTCCAAAACGTTTGTGAAGTTTTCCTGTTGCTGGAGCGCTTCGAATCCATGTGTGGCTCCAACCACTGTGACTTCTTCCTATAGGAACCTGCTGACATGTCAGTCTGGGAGTGGCCTCGTCTCCCAAGCTGTTTGTGGGCTGGCTGCCTTCCTCTGAACTCAAACAGATCTCAACGAACATGCAGTACCTGGAAGGAAGGGAGAGAGGCACTGAGACAAATGTACGATGAAAATGCAAAGACATTCTGAGCATTGTGTGGCTGCGGCATGAGTTTTGTTCTCGGAGCACTAAGTCCCTGAAGATTATTTCTATTTTGTGTCTATGTAAAGCCTATCCCCGATAATTAAATGTAGTTACCATTGCCCAAAGAGGTGCTCAGATCAGAGAAAGATTCATGTAGCTGGAAGCCGACAGCTGGCATTCTGAAGGCAACTCAGAAACTTCTCTACCTGCCTTTTTCCAAATGTACTTCATTATTACAGTGTCCATTATCCTGAGCTTGCACCACGCTCATATATATCTACACGGTATGAGATATTTTGTTCATCGCAAAGCCTTTCTAATAGTCGAACTCCTTGACTGGATGACAATACATTTCATTACGTAATAAGCCTGCACTTCAAAGCTGCCAAAAGCTTCACAAAAACATCAGTGTGTTGTGGCTCCAAATTTGCTTTGTCAGACTCAGATTCAGGCTATGCAGAACACCAACTGCACAGACACATGAAATCAGTAACTTCACAATCACTAGTTTTTCTTTTTTTTTTTGTCCCCCCCCAGCATTTTTTCCCTTGGTGTTGACCTCCAACATAGGGAAGAATAATTACTTTGCATCAGTACCTAACGTCAGAAAAGGCTTCCTGCTTGCCTGAGGTGAGGTTCTGACGCTCTCCTTTGCTGATACCAGATCATGTTCCGTGCAACTAACCCAAGTTTAGCATCATTATTCCTGATTCTTAGCACTGCAGAGATCAAAATCTGCTCCAGTGAGCGCACACACTCAGAATTAAATACACAGGCTACAGTCTGCATACAAAACAGCTCAGATTGCCACAGCCTCGTTTTCATGTCCTGTGCTGTTGACTATGGCGTTGGTAGATGACACAAAAGCCTCAGTGGGGTTGTTAGGTGTCCAATGTTTCACATAATCTCCCAAAACTTTAAACAGTTGACTTATTTGTGGCACATGATGTGGCATGATATGTGGAAATTAAATAGCAGGGTTGTATCTCACCATCAAGTCCACAAGGCTTAATAAAGAAATCTGCTTGCCATTTACTTTCCTATAATACAAACATGTAAAAGTGTCTTAGTTCCTCATCAAGTTGCAGTTTCTCTCCAAACGTTCCCCAGTGGCGTTCCCAACAGCATCGTGGGGAGGAGTGAAATGGCCACAGAGGTTTTGGAACTAATCCTCTGCAGAAGAGATAATAATTTACAATATGTACATTTATTGACTTCTGCCATAATTGCTAGAGCTGCTTTATTGACACCAATTAATTGAGCCTCATTTAATTAATGGTGTTCTCCAAGGAAGACGGTGTTGACATCTTGCAGTTGGTACTTGAGAGGGGAGCTGTGGAAGGCAAACTTCTCAATGGAGTCTCTGGTTTGAAGGCCTCCAGCTCCCAACACCCCTGTCAGTGCCCATGGACTATGTCGGGCTGTGCAGCTGGAACACACTGGATCTGAGACTTCAGCCTTCCCCAAACTGCCACAGAAACTTCAAATAGAGAAAAAACAATCCAAAATCTGAGCTGACTCTAAATAAACCCCAAGCCCAGAAACAGATATGTAGATAGCACATCTTGTGTTTCCTTTTAGTGCTCTCAGTGAGACCTCCTCCTCTATTTATTTACTCATTTTGAGTTATTTAAACTTCCTTGGGTCAAACTAGGATGTGATGAGACAGATCTGCTGTTGTTCTGGATCAGCTTAATCTCAGCCCCACGTCTGACTTGTACATCATTCCTGTGTGCAGCTGCACCTCTTGTTTTACGCAGATGGGCAGTCATGCATACAAATGCTCCTATAATTTATCCCAGAGTTACCGAACTGTTTATACAGGCAACTTTCCATTGATTCCTAACACTCCACATCCTACAGAGGTGTTTTCTCTTGTTCCCAAAATATTCCAGGCTCTTCGTGTTTAGTGGAAAAAAAGTCCAATATTTTCCATGGTGTGACTTTGCCTACTAATTTCTTGTCAAAATGGCGTATGTTTGCCACCTCTCATGAACGCTGACTTAAGTTTGGCAAGAAAACCTTTGCCAACAACAATTTCACAAGCAAAAACTGCATGTTTCTCACTGAAAGCTAATTTTAAAGAACACTTTCTTTAAAGAAAATTATTTTTATCATTTTGGAGCTTAGACGTCCTGCTCTCAGTCTAGCTTTGAAGATTTCAGCACCATTACACCAGGAATGAATGTGACTCACTCAATTGTTTTTGGTGGCACAATGTCACGTGCATTTCCTATATCCTTGGCAACAGCAAGGCTGTCCTGTGGCCATTGAAGAAACAAACAGAGGGAATCAGAATAAGCCACAGTCCCTGCAAGAAAGGAGAAGAAGTAAAGAAAGAAAGGAACAGCCAGAGTGGAGTCTGGGAAGATTAGGCACCGGTTTGAAAATGACAACACAAGGAAGTGAAATCTGAAAGATTACTTGCCTACTTGCTAACTGCACTAGTAATCATTTCTCTGCTACTTACATTCCTCTTGGTGGCATGGGCACTGTTAGCAGTATCACAGCAGTGGTGCTGCTGTACCCATCACAGTCCGAGGGTACATAGGGGACAAAGCTCGCACAATACGTGTGTTTGGGTTATGTGTCATGGGGTCAGCCACCAGGCAGATTTCAGGAATGAGGCTCAAAGCCCGAGTTTATTTTGTTCCGCTTGCAAACATCTGAGCTCTCAGATTTGGCTAAAAAGGAAAAAAAAAAAAAAAAAGGGCACTCAATGCCCCTCCTTTTAGGGTTTACCAAAAAATCATACCCAGTGGTTTATGGACAGCAGCTTGGTAGTTTCCCCAGTTTCAAATACTTTCCTGTTCCTGCTACTCATCCAGATGGAAAGGGTCTCCAAACAAATGCCTAGTACAGTGAAGACATGTGAGTTCACTTCCAGCCACTTTGGTTTGTAGCTATTTATCTTACTTTTTTTCTGTTGGCAAATCTGTCCTTGAAGGATGTAACTAGAGGTTTCTCAGAAATGCAAAAGAATCTTTCTTCCTGTCCTGTTTCACGTGGTGTTTCCTGCAGAGCAAATTATCAGCAAACACTTGCCAACATTTGATTGTTGTAACACAGGCGATTACAAGAAATACAAAATATTTGGTGTTTCTGAATGATTTCTGTCTCAGTCTGTACTCAGGGTGCCGCTTCCACTTGAAATTCACTACCGTTATCTGAAGCCTACAGCTTATAACAAAAAGGGCTGATTATGTAAAGGCAAAGTGACATGGGGCTGCCAAAACAAAATACCTGCACCACAAATCCCAGTCTGGGCCTTCAGCTGGCAGCTGGATTGCAGAGTGGGAGGAACGCCTTTGTGGAAGAGGAGTGGAAATGTGCGCTGCCAAGCAGGGCGGCCCTGCCGATGTGCAGCTCCGCTTTAGGTCCTTAGTCAAGGAAATGGATCAGCCTCTTCACACCAGTTTTGCAATTGCTTTTGACCATTGCTTGCTTTTAGATCAGAAGGGTCAGAAAAGATAGGGAGCACTGGCAGAATATGTGCAGATTTAATAGGAACAATCTGGAGCCAAGTATTTCCCTGCAAACAACTTTTGATGTGTAATAGAAGCCATACTCCTCTGCAGTGCTGAATACATTATAGCCGAGGAAAAAACAAAGACTTTTGCTAAGGGTTTGAATTTTATACGTTAGCTCTGTCTCATAGATCATGTTTATACATATATGGGAAAAAAAAAAAAAAGAAAAAAGAACATATTATTAAGTGGATTCTTTTCCTTTACATGAATGCAGGGACGCTGCTGATATCCACAAGCTGCATATTACACTGCGTCAAAGGGAGCTGTCTTCGCTCCTTCGCCTTCTATTCCAGTTTAGGGCTGATACTTCCACAGATGATTTCCTTAGAAACTATTACTCAAAAAAAAAAAAAAAAAAAAAAAGCTACCACATAACCAGGGGCAATATTCAACTCACCTAAGTTTAGGTGCCTAAAAGTGTGGCACTGAGTCTAAGTTGCTTGTTTGGGCTTTCTTTATAGCGAATGGAAAACCAGGAATTTCTTCATAGGATAAAACTTTTCTCCACGGCATGGTGGTTGCATGGAGAGGTCTCCAGAGGTACCTATTTTTCTCTACTACAGCATCTTAATCTGATGCTATGTTGGGTAATTTTGAAAAATTCCTCCCCACGTGTTAGTATAAAACAGCGTAAAAATGTTGTCCTGGTTTGGGTTAGAACAGAACAATTGTGTTCAGTGATTTTTACTTTTCAGCTAAGTCTCTTTGTACTAACTGCACTGTCTGAAAGTTAGCAGCATGTTTTGCAGACAGTGCCTACTTCTAACAGTGATAGTTAGTACCAAGCATTGGTATGCAAACCAAGGTCACTGCTAGATATTGGGTACCACAATGGGAGGGTGCAGAAAAGTAAGGGCTGTGCCTGCAGGGAGGAGTGAACAGGACAGGTGACCCTAAATTGGCCAAAGAGGTATTCCATCCCATATACATCCTATTCAGTATAAAGCTGAGGGATCACAAGGGTCTCGTGCCTTGAGCCATTTTGCCCTTTTTGCCTTTTTGCCCTCCCTCTTCTGTCTTTCTGGGATCGAGCTGCTCTTTCGGCTCCGGGACTCTTCCTCGCTCAGTTTGNGCCTCCTCCTTGGCATGCAGTTGTCGGACTTCGGGTTATTTTTGTTTTCTCTATTTTTTTTGCAGAACTCTTGGGAACTTCTACTCTAGCAGTGCCAGTTAAGACCAATGGTATCTGTATGATTACTGCCAGGAGGAAAAGAAATAAGTAATCATTTTAGACTCTGGCTTCAGAGAAGCCCTGTCATGAAAGGGAGCTGGAGAGATCTTTCCCCTGGAGTAAAGCAAATGACATGAAAAAAAAAAATGGAGAAATGCAGTTCAAAGCCAAGATCAGGCTGAGACAAGATCAGGAGGACTCTGGAAAGTTTCTGGGTCTTGGAAAGCTGGGTTCATAGGAAAGATGATAAATCCCCTTTTAATATAAAGAAGAAATCTCTAAAAAACAGGGAGTGAAAGAATATAGGTAAATACAGAATAAACACTAGAAATGCCTCACTGAAAACTCTAAGGAGAACAAAAAATAAAATTCCTGAAATTCTCTTGGCTTTGGGATGTAAGAATTCACCATCAAGGTGGGTTAGACACGCACAAGCAAGTTTTGCAGAGGCAAAGCCAAAAGCTTCTCCTGACTCGACAGCTGCCAGTCAGCTGTTCCCAGCTGGTAGGTGACACCTTGCTGTAAAACAGCTTCAGCCAGCCAGGGCAGAGTCACACAGGGTTGTGCAATTCATGTTTGCTGGTAGCTTCGGCACCACGATCACTTCTTTGGGCACCTACATGGCACAGATGATGCCCATGGTCTCTCTTCTGCTGGACGCTGTCACCAGCACCTCTTCATCAGTATGTGTCTGGTATGGTTCTGTCTGGACCACTTGGTCTTCCTTTCAAAGTGCTCTGAATTATGCAGCCATAAACTGGAACCTGTATCCTCCACAGATAAGCTATTAAGATAAGATTTCTGTATCGTAATTGTAAACTGAACAAAATGGGTTATTTTGAAGTGGAATGGGAGTTATCGGTGTCTTAAAACCCCTTTGTGTAACAGAAATGTCTTCAAAGAGCAGTAATTCTTTGTAATTACATAAGGAACAAACTGCTTTCCCAAGCAAATGCCATGTTAGGTTGAGGTTTATGCCCTTGTGTTGCCCATTAGTGAAAGAAGGGTATTATGACATCTGGCAAACCAAATTACAGTCTGGTGCCCTTTGACTGACTTAGGGCCAGGAAGAAATATGACACAGGGGCTTAAACTGAAGAAAATGAGAAGTGTGTGGTACCCAGAGGCAGACACACTGTTGTATGTGAGAGGAGGTTTTTGGTCACATTCTGAATTTAACTGTTTTTGCAGAATTGAGGATACCAGGATTAATCAGTTGGTAAGCGGCAATAAACTACAGGTAGGTTGTACTACAAGCTATGATTACTTAAACTTTTTAGCACCTTGTATCTATGGAGATTAGGGCACAGAAATTAATGGGAAAACCCCCCCACAGTTTTTAAGATGAGCTGAAGAACTTTCTCCTGTTTTGCAAATGGTGAGATTAAAGTCTGTGGAGGTCACTGGAGTCACAGTGACTGACACCAGTCTGAGTGCAGATAAAATGTGATGCATCACGTTTAAACCCCTGAAATCAGACAGTAACTTCAGGACCTCATTTAACAGGAGACCAGTGGCTGCTGCCTTTTCTTCTTGCCAGCAGAACATATATTTGGCTTATAGCCCATCTAGAGACTGAAAGATGAGCTAAAAAAAAAGCGGTACTAGGGAAAATGATGAGATAACTTTACTGGCTGTCCCATTGACCCTAGTCTTTACAGGCAGCACCAAGGGCACTTGACTTTTATTGCCACTGCTCTTGCACAAAATATGTAGGTATGAATGGAGAGAATGAACCAAAAGTCTCCCTAACAAACCAACCCCAGGCTATTCAAACTGATCTCAGGAAATAGTTTTATGAAAAAGCATTTTCTTATTAAACTGCACAGGATCATAAAAAGGTTAGGGGCTCCCTTGGTCAGGACTCTGTGAATCCAGCCAATTGTGAGGGTGTAGCTGCAGCTTTCTGCCTTCACATACATGCAGAAATTAAGGTCTTTATCCCAGAGTGATCCTGCCTCACTGTGGTACTGAGCTAAGCTCCCCAAGGAAAGCATCTACTACCCCCAGACCCCATCTGCACACAGAATAAAGAGGCAGTGCCAGCAGGCAGCTCAGCACAGCTAAGCTGGTTCTCTCCAGATACTTCTCTCTCTCACTAACAGTTCAGAGGAGTCCTAATATGGGTTCTTCAGTTAAACATATGAGGTTAGATAGGATGTTTTCCGAGACTGGGAAGTTCAGGGTGCAGTGGAGTGCAGTGGGTTCACTCCTGAGGTAGTGGAACTACTAAGCTCGAGATGGTGAAGAGCAACACAGCAGAGTCACACAGCTGGCAATTGTGCAGGTGCTCCACTGCCATTTCCATGTCTTGCACAGAGAGAAGCAGATCAGACTTCACTTCCAGTATGGCTGAGTCAGCCTACTGCTGACCAGAAAATACGTGAGAGATTTTGCTTCTTGCAAAAAGTTTCTTGCTGGTAGGAAACTAACTGTGACGCCTCTGGCTCTACAGAAGTGCCAGGCACAATTAACATTGTTTAACAAAGCATTTGGCTTGCCTCTGATGAACAAGAAAGGTCAGAAACTAGGGACCTATGTTGAAAGCTAATTGCTGAAATTATTTGTCTGGCTTGTGTTAGATGCTTGGATCCTGCCACACAAGTTAGAAGTGCAGGGTGCCCTAAGTGCAGTATTTTAATTTAAATGTTTATAGTGCAAGAGAGGAACAATTCATTGATTGTCTTATTAGAGGCTTAGCTATTTACATCTGGACAGCTTTTCCTCTTTGATCTCAGAAGAAAAATGAATGGAAGTTTAGGATATGTTTATTTGCTTTTGTTAAAGGCTTAGATCCAAGCAACACACACTTATATCTCGGAAATAATGTATTAGATACCTTTGACCAGCACTAGATACCACAACAGAGATTTCCAAGGTTAAAGAATTCAAGAGTGCTGACTCCTGGGTTCCATTTGACTTCCATTACAAACCTCACTTCTATGCTACTAAATGAAACAATCTACTTCTCCCTGTGGATGCACGAGTGAGTTAGATCATTGTTTGGTTTTATTTTTTTCCCTCTGTAGTCTTCAAAAAACTGCAAGTGCTGTAGCCTGAAAATTTCATGAGTAATCTCGGCTCCCATCTATTGGTGAGCAACAGAAGGATGTCCATAAAACTAGTTAATCTGTTCAGCTGTTTTACCCAGATCACTGGATAGAAAGATAATCCAGAGAGGTAGGGACTCTCTGATACCATCTGTTAATAAAAAATATGGTCTTTCTTTGTCTTTCGCTCCTCATTCTTCAGTGGCAATTTGGGGAGACATTTCAAGAACCACAAAGTCTCAGCATCCTGTACTAGGACAACTGCTCTGTAAAAGCCCTGCAAAGCATTTAAAGAGATGGAGAGACAAGATACACGATGGAGTTGAATGAAGGTAACAGCAGCATAAGTGAGACATCTTGAGTGTTGGTCTAGATGATCTATAAAGAACTCTTTCAACCCAAACCCATGCTGCGATCTTCTCTGAAAACTCGTTTACTCAGCCATGAAATAAAATGAAACCTTCAGCTTGGTTTCACAGGAAAGACATTCAGAAGACAACACTGGTTTGCAGGGGGCTGGAAACAGGCCTCCCCAGGCAGGGGTCAGACCTCTGGAGCTACAGAGTCCAAACAGTTCTAAACTAGAGAGAAGTTTAGCAGATAGGGAAGGAGAAACAAAGCCCTGAAGGAATGTTTGCCTACAGGAAATTCGCAGCATCAACTGGCGACTAAGTCATCGGATCATTGCAAAAGGTCCTGAACGAAGTAGATGGTTTTATTTATTGTGCATTGTTTTCCCAAAGTTAATGGTATCTCGCCTTGCCATTAGCAAAGGTCTCTTTGTTTCAAAGAGTTTCATACTTGCAAGCGACAAAGTATTGCCTGTAGCCAAAAGGAAGCAAATTACTGGATTCATATGGAAGGGCTGAATTTCTGAGCTCATCATCTGCTTTGCTTGAATTTTCTTATCTTAAATGAAGCCTCACTGCCATTGTTAGGAGTGACATTCAGTTCTTGCCACGCTCTCATCGCTGGTCATTGTTACTCCGAGATCATTAGGAAGAGGTACAAGCATGGCAAGGAATGTAAAATAGGGTTGGAGGGAGAAGATGCTGCTGAATAAATCCATACTGGGGTGAACACAGCACTGAGACAGAAGATCATTCAGCAGAATGGTTTATCACTAAAAACTGGCATGTTGCAGTTGAACTGAGATTTTCTAAAGAAAACTGCACCCACAGACAGCTGACTGATGAGTTCACATTATAAAAGACTGTTCAGGATTTCACCCACTGAAAGGCCATTTATGGGCTTTACTTTCTCACGGTCTCGCTCTGGAAAGAGTTACTTAACTTGTAAGAGTTACGCAGCCCATGCATATCCTCCCATTCTTTCAAGTTAAGCGAACATCAGTTGCTTTTTCTATTGTGAACAGGGGCCACGGTGGAGGGCTAATTGGTTCTGTTCTGTTAAATGTCTGTTTTACGAGGCCAGGCTATTGCATGCACCAATGCTGGACAATGGGACAGCAGCCTGAAACTGGGATCTCCATCAGACAAATGAGCACTTGGGCTATTTCTGAAGGGCTTGGCAAGAAAACGCCTTGTTTGTTTTTCCACACAATTAAAACCCCCAAAAGATAATGAAGTAATTCACAGTGCATAATGATTATCCATGGTTTGGGAGGAATTTCTCTTTGACAAAAACTCCTCTGCATCTATAGTACAGATTTTACTGTAAACTTGCTAGCAGAGGAAGCAAGATTCTGGCAGAAACTTTTAAAGGTGTGAAGTATTTCTGAATTTGTTAATGCTACATATGCACAAGGATACACAAAGGTTATTCCTAGCAGGCCATATTACATTCTTAAGAAAGAAAATTTGTACATCTCAACCACTGGATGAGATCACGGTGTACAGGTACAGAAACATGCATTGTCAAAAGAATGGGTTTCTTTGGTGTTTGGGGGTTTTGTTTCGAGGCCAGTGATCAAGTGCCAAGGCTCTCCAGAAGGCAGATCTCTGAGCCTGTTGGAATCATGCTTTATTGCCTCTGTGGAAGGA
>WEIS01067146.1:258-10601 GCA_013389965.1 Todus mexicanus | reverse complement strand
CTTGTTCCTGCAGTGATATGGGAGTAAGGACTGCTTGACATCTAGCCTGTGAAGGACTATCTCAGCTCATAAGCACATGAGGTTGTGCTGAGGCAACTGTATTCTATATAGGATATGATTATCTATATCTTGGACATAACTTTTAGTAGCAGTAACAATGCTACTTCCAGCCTCACTGGAGAAGGATTTATTTTTATTCATGGCTAAGAGACAAATCGCAGAGGAGCTAAAATGTTGGACAGTGATGGGTGGACGCTTCCTCTTACTGAAGATAGAATTTGAAAGGGTTGCATTTATTTATTTATTTTTCCTGTCCTGCTTTCCTTGTACATACTTCATTTAACTGCATATCCCAGATTCTACCTATATATTTTTCCTCCCAGAATTCTTTCTTTTCAACCTAGAAAGTATTTGTAATACTGTCAGCATAGAACAACTATTATTATGGAGACTTCAAGGCAAAATTGAAATAGCTAACAGCTATTAGCTCAGTTAGCTAATAGCTAACAGGTGATGTGACTGAGGGGACCACAGTTTGGAAAAATAGGAAAAACAATTTTTTAATACTAAATAAATGGTCAAGCACTAGCTTGAATTATTTAATGTTTTTGTCTACTGTGCAAAAGAAAAAGATGATATGAGGACACCCAGAACTCTAGCAATGATTGAACAGAATCTAGTTATGTAACTTTTCAGCAAGTATCATTTGAAGTATGTGGGAATTGTGGTGGCTGTGTGTAGGGCAGACTGATGGATGTGATCCAGTCAATGCCAAAACTCAGCTGTTACTTAATGCATAATATGAAATGCTCCAAAAATCTTCTATTTTATTTTCTTTTCTTTTTTTCCCCCTGCTGATATAACAGCAATCAATAAAAAGTTAGGGCATTGCATATATTGAACTTAGTGAAACATGAAACAACTGATGAGAAGCCAAAGTGGAACACCTACAAGGCTGTGTTGACTACCTTGAAGACTTTGTCTTCTGTGCTGTTCTTAAAGATGTTTTATGTCATTCATGCTCTTTTAGTACTCCTGTAAACCTGTCGTGGTGTTATACAATTTTAGACAGGTTTATGGCACCATCTGTTTGCCCAGACATTGTGATAAGACTTGCCTTGATGATGCAGTGGAATCTAATTGTTTTTTAGGAGCTGAAACCATGATTTTTGGGCTAGCTAGTATCTGAAGTGAAAGCCTAGAAGCAGCTCTGTCTTGTGAGTTGAAGCAGGAAACAAGCAACACTGAAGCACAGCCTAAGTCAGTGTGAGATTATTGCTAGCGGTTGAATATGACTGACACATGACAGTCATACTGGTGCTGAGCAGTTCAAGTTGAAGTGGTAAGTGTGGTGATAATGCTAAAACTGCTACTGTAGTCAAGAAACAGTTTCAAAACCATGAGTAGTTCAGCATGTAAGGTCCCTGGTTGTTATGCCTGCTAGATTTGTATGTCTGAATTGTGGTGCAGTGAGTTTTGTTTTCACAGAACAGTGCAATGACACTCTGGAAGGAAAGACCACCCTCTTCTGCCCATCAACAGACTTCAAGCGCAGTTCTGGACTTAGAGAGAAGGTTTTAATACTGGAGTTCCTGTTTAAGCTCTTTAACCTCTATTCCCTGCCAAAACCAAACTCAACACAGAAATCTGTTTGGGCAGATGGAGGCAAAGACTGTCATTTTACACAGTTTCATACTGTTGATGTTCTAAGTGTTATCCTTTGACCTGCCTACAGATAGCTCACTTTCATCTTTCCCGTTCTTAAATTCCCCTGCCTAAAGTTCAGTTTTGTGTGACAGCTCTGAAACCACAAAGTGATTCTAATTTCCTTCCTCCAGCTCAGTGTCACAAACATCCAAAACATCTAAAATCTTTCTTTAGGTAGGTAGTTTCTCTGCTTCCTCAGCTCTGCTGTGTGCAACCACAGATGACAGTTCATCTGACAAAATAAAAATCTGCATCACCCATTGATATGTGTTAACTCCTGGTTTCTAAGGATGGCCGTGTTCTTCCAGAGGCTGCAAAATCCTATCTACAAGTGTGAAATCAGTAGGCTGTGGAGTACATCTACTGACTCCAAGGTAGGTAAAGAAGGGCTTACTTGCCTCAGAGGCCTAACTGCTCTTGGGAAGATATTTTCAGGATTATTGGAACAGCGTAGCTTGGAATAGTGTCTGGTGAATAAAGTTAAGCTTGAATTTGTAGATGTTCATCAGGTTAACTACTTCAAGGACTCCTAGCAGAGAAGGATGTTGCCTTGGTGCATGACAAGGTGGCACATTAACAGCTTTATTTTTCCCCTTTTGGGGGAATGCTGAGCTTGATCAAGATGCTCAAGGTGAGCAGTAGCAGAAGCCATGGTCTCTCTGCAGCCTTATCTAGCCAAAGAGGCAGATTAGAAAAGCAGACGTAACAGAGAATTGAGTGAGACATCCAAGCCACTCATACACAAGAGGATTCCTTCTGGATAATGAAGGGAGATGCAGAGGTGAGATATCTGATGCCAGGATGAAGGTGGAATGCAGGAAAACGGCACTGTTGCAGGAGTAGTATTAGGTGATCATCAGCTGGACCAAGGAAAGAAAATGTTTATGTCTTGGGCTTTGAACGGATACACAGAGAATGATGCAGCTGTGATAGGCACTAATGTTGGCATTTTGTTGCACTTGTAAGTTTCTCTTACACTCAAGACAGGATAGGATGTCTTAGAGCCCATGTTTTGAGGTAGAGGGGATTGGATCTGCGCTGCAAATTCCAAAACTGGGTCCTACAACAGCTGGAGATGAGATTCTATTTGAGAATTGCAGTTATTGGCTGGGCTGTCCTCTTTAAGCTGCATGGGCAGACGTTGGCCTTGCTGATCTCTCTGCCAATTGTTCTATATAGTGAGTGCTATTGACAGTGCTCTCTGAAGGCTATAAGGCTTGAGCTACATATAGACTGAGGAGTACCCAGATGTGTGGTTCTCCTGCAATCAGCAGTGGTAGCAAGTGTGCCTAATTTAAAGAAGAGCCATCTCTGTGCATTACACACAGCTTGAAACATTTGGTATCTTTATTGGAAGGTTGTCCAGGTTCCAATTTACATAAGAAATTGAGTTTCAAAGATAACCCCAAGGTAAGAAAATGAGTAATGCTGTTCAAAAGCTGAATGAAGAATGAAGGACTTCTTATGACTGAAGCAACTGAGGCTTAGGCAAACACCACTGAGTCCCACCATTTACATTTCCTTTAGTTTGCATCTCAACCAAATATCAGCAACTCGTCCTGACTTCAGGCACATCATTCTTGGCTGGCATCCTACTTCAGCACCAAAATCACGATATATGGGCTCCAGTTTGGTTTTGGCCCTGAGAATTAATTCCTCAGCAAAAATATCATAATCTTGCTGAGACCATGGATCACCGAGGTGATCTTGGACTTCTCAATCCTTGTGACCTCAAGCTGCTCTCTGAGGAGGTGGCTTTATGCCTGTATGCATAAAGTTTATACCAAGTGTGACTTGCATCTCTCAAGCATCTGTTTCAACTGTCTGGGTTTAAGTTGAGAATGATAAATGTTGAGTGTCATTATCTGTAATTACTGGGATGTTTCCAGAGATACTTGTGTCTGCCTTTCTGAAAAGCAAATCAATGAATGGCTGCTTCAAAGAGTAGCTACTAGTGAAAATTTTTGTATATAGAACCTATTGTTCTATTTGTCCGATATGTTTTAAAGTTCTTTCAGTTACCAAAGTCATGATTCATAGTTCTAATATCAGTTGCTTCTTATTTCCTGAATAGCAGTGATTTTTTTCCAATTCCATTAAAGAACTATAAATATCCACTGCAAGGCTCCATAGGTCAGCATCAGTCTGCTTCATGCTCTTACTGGCAAATCAGTTTCTAAAATAGATTAAATATCTCCTGTTCAATCTAACTGAGGGGAGCTAATGGTTCGCTTCAAGATCAGAGTTTTGCTCACGTGCATGTAGACTATCAAGTCATCTAAATGCTTCCCATTTTTCTCAGATATCCAATGTCTGGAGCTTATGGATGTTGCACTTGAGCATCACCATTCTTATGATGGTATTTTATAGGCTAGTAGAGAATGCTCAGCCTTTAGCTCACTAAGTACCCATCTTGCATGGTGTCATCATTTACCCACAGCCACCAGTTAAGCAGGACATAGCTGCTTGCTCGCTCCACACTGCCCCCTCCCCTCCACCCCCCACCTTCCCGTGGGATGTGGGACAGAATTGGTAAAAAAAGAGTAAAACTCATAGGTTGAGATACATTTTAATACGACAGAAAAAAGAAGGAATAATAATAATTATAGAATATACAGAGTGGTTTGTGTCAGCTGTCCCAGCTGTGTCCAAACACAGCTTCTTGTGCGGCCCCAGCCTCCTTGCTGGCAGGGCAGTATGAGAAGCTGAAGAGTCCTTGACTTAGTATAAATACTGCTTAGTGGCAGCTAAGACATCAGAAATGTTGGTTATTGGCACGTCAGGTTGACATCATAAACATAACCTTTTTTTTGAGAGAGCCTGTTTTAAGGCCATGAACTCCGTGCTGTGCAGGATCCAGTCTCGCCGCCAGAGCTTTCCCTGGCTGGCAAAGGCCGGTGGTTCCTGCTGCTCGATGCATCACTGCAATGGGAGCACAACTCTCACTTCTCCTACACTGACCTCTTTCCGACTGCAGGATAAAGTCAAAGGCTGAGGAATGTCTCGTGATTCTGGATCTTCCAGAACTTTCCAGACTCTTTCATGTGAACACTTGGCAGTTCAGTTATGGTGAGTTTATTTACCTCACAAATCACAGTTGTAGCTGCTGAAGGCCATGAAACATTTTAACTGTGTACTTTTTAAGTCTAAACTACGTAATAGGGGATGTCTCTCTTTTTGGGACCAGTACATAGACCTTACAGGGATGCACTGTCTTCTCAGACAATATCTGAACTTCTCGTTCTTCAGCTGTTCATATAGTGAGCCCTTAAAGTGCTTCTGTGACTCTTGTACATACTGTAGCTCAGTCTGTCTCCTGAGCTCATGCTCTTCCTCCTCTCTCCCTTCTTCACCAGCCAGACTCAAGAACTCCTTTAACTGTTTTGCAGTTGATCAGAGTCAGCTAATTGCAGACAAACTCCCTGTCCTAGTCATGGATATGTGCTGACACACAGTGAGTGGTATGAATGAGGCCACTTTTCATGGGAGAAGACTATTTAGCCACATGAGCTTAAGCTCAGGGCCAGAGAATTGGTCCCAGGCCATTTTCCAAAATGGCTGCCCAGGCCATTTTACCAAGTTTTTAACCACATTTTTTAAACACACATCTGTAGAGCAATGTTTTCTGTCTCTGAATTTAGGCAGAAATACTGTCTCCTCAGGATGATTCTCTACAGATTTCATGGCTCTCAGAGTATTGCTAATGGCAGAGTTTTTAATCTTCAAGGTACAAACTGCATGTGGAGCTGGGCTCTGAAATTTTATTTTTCTGCTTTTAACACCTGCCTCTTTCAGCATTTGAGTTGCGTGCAAATGAGTCTTCACTTGATGGCACTGAACTTTTAATTTAAAACTGTGGTGACTTCCTTTAGGAGACTATCCCAGGGCCTACCGCAGAACTTTAGTATATTTGGGGAAGCAGCCGCATGTGGGATTAGTGCTGTTGGCATTCACCCAGTCCCTTAAAGTTTGACATCATGTAGTCAGTCTACAAATACACACGCTGGTTGAGGTCTTGCAAATGGTCAAGACTAGTGTAAGTGCATCAGTGAGTGCTTATATAATTACATTAGAAGGAGATGCACAGTATCTTCCAAGACTTAGACTGGTATTTGAAACTTCGGTAGGCTGATATCTGTGCCTGGGAAGAGGATCTTGGCTTTACCTATCTAGTAAAGAGAGGAATTCTTAAAGACTTTAGTGTCATAAGTGCAACTGCTGTATTCATCTTTCTCTGTGGTCTTCCAAGGGTAATGGGGAGATAGACTTTGCAACTGTTTTATTGGCAGGAACCTCATGGGAGATAATATATAAAATATAGTCCCTGTTGATGACCCCAGTGCAGCTGAGAAGCCCCTGGCTGGTAGGGCGTTCTCAAACTTATGTTATATATATTTGGGAAGTCAACATTCAAATGACTCAGTCTTCCCTCAGGAAGATGCTCATTGCAGAGATGCACAGGATTCCCTACTCTCCTTTACAAGTCAGCAATGGAGTAGCTCCAGAGGGTAATGGTAACCCTCATCTCCAGCCTTATAACATCCTGGGAGATGATGTTTTAGTGCTGAATGGCAGATGTAAGGCTCCTTCATGTCTAGAAGTTTGTGGTGCCATTGTTGTTCATCCTGTGTGTATATATTGGTCATTCCCATCAGAAATAGAACAGTGATGGCTCAGGTGAGCTGACCTGCCACAGCAGTACCATGTACCTGAATGAGCAGCTCATGTCCTTAACCTAGAGTAAAACCTAGAATCTGCGGAGAAATTCTTGTGATCCTGTCTGCAGGGAAAAGCCAGGCCCATAAACTGGGCAGAGATGTCAGAGGGTCTCTGGCAGGAGTGCAAGGAGCAACTGCAGTGGACATAAAGGTATTGAGACCAGTGTGTGCAGATGTCATTGCAAAGGGTGCTGCACAAAGGTAGGAGCCATCCTTAAGGCATCTGTTTCTATGATACGAGCAGGCAAATGGTGCACACAGTGCATGGGTTGTACTGAGGAAGTGTGCAGATTAGAAGACACCTAATACTGATACTGACACTGGATACTGAGCACTGCAAGTGCAGTGTGGACTTGATAGAAGTAGATGTGGTCTGTATTGTGCTGCTTGGGCTGCGAAAAGGAAACTGCTCCCCAGGGGAGGTGTCTGTGGCCATGCAGATGTAATCTACTGTAATGCAGTTTTTGGTACCTAACCACATACAGCTTATATATGTACATCTAATGAATGAGTTAAAAACGTTATTAAAAGCCACATGTAAAGCAAGTCTATTTCAAACCAGTTTTCTACAAAGTGTTGCCTTTTCCCTCTGGTCAGCAAAGTGTTCTTTCAAACCAAAGAAGATTGGATATAATGTATGTACATCATTATCACAGAAATCACAGAAATAACAAGGTTGGAAAAGACCATAGAGATCATCAAGTCCAACCTGTAACCTACTACCTAGACTATCACCAACCTATTACCCAATATTATCTCATAATCTAAATCTAAATCTAAATCTTGTCCCTGAGTACATCATCCAAACTTTTCTTGAACACCTCTAATGACGGTGACTCCACCACCTCCCTGGGTAGCCTATTCCAATGGGGAATCACTCTCTCTGTAAAAAAGTTCTTCCTAATATCTAGCCTAGACCTTCCCTGACGCAGCTTAAGACTGTGTCCTCTTGTCCTGTCATTGGTAGTCTGAGAGAAGAGACCAGCTCCCACCTGGCTACAACATCCCTTAAGGTAGTTGTAGAGGGCAATGAGGTCTCCCCTGAGCCTCCTCTTCTCCAGGCTGAACAACCCCAGCTCCCTCAGTCTCTCCTCATAGGGCTTGTGCTCCAGCCCCTTCACCATCCTTGTTGCCCTTCTCTGGACACGTTCGAGCAATTAATTATATTTCCACTCAGGTATGTGTTTCTAGCCGGTGAGGCCAACTCACTTGTAGCCATCACCATTCTACTTCTGATGGGAACACATAATGTATGTGCATAGGATGAACACTGTGAACGGACAGATATATATATAGATAAATCTAAAAAATGTGTACCAAGAGAGACTACAGTAACAAAGAAACCATGAACAAAATTTTTCTGTAGTATGTCTTTTTTTATCTCTAGCAATAAATGTTCCTTTCTGTGGTATGGATGTATTTCGTACTTTTTACGTAAAATCTACGTTAACAAACCCAGTAAACTGGGCCTACTTGAACAGCTATTAGGTTGTAATTAGTCTCTTTGGGGAACAATTAGAGCTCCTCCTAGTGCCTTTGGAGGCACTACTACTGTAGAGGAGCTGTGCCAATTACGCTCAAAATATCTTGCAATTTTCACAGAAATAAAAAGTAATTAACAGCTTGCCTTAGTGTTCTCATTATCTAAGTTCAGAACTGTTTCAGGGCTAGGATTTTAATTGGAAAATGATTGGAAAGCTTTCCCTTAAGAACTATTCCCTTTTTTTTTCATTTTTATCTCTCTTTTATAAACAGATTTTAGAGCACTTGTTTGTGATCCCACTGCTGGGGAAAACAGTTACGTCTTTGCTTTATTAGAGTTAGACAAAGCCAACTAGCAGAGCTGCAAAACCCTGTATGTTTTCATGATGAGACTGTTTAAAATTACCTATGAGCATGTGTAATTATTTTCTGTTTACCTTATCTTTTCAAAACAAGCATACACTATAAAGGATTGTGGTCAGTTAATTGTAGTTAGAGCCTCAGCTTTGTATGCTATTAAATCAAAATGAGAGGGAACTCTTGTAACCTATTTTATTTCGTATTAGTTATTCTTCCTAGACTCTGAATTGCTTTATAAAGCAAGATTCTTCTACAGTGAAGACTTACAAATGCTAAGTAGTACTTTTATAATAGCATAACATAAGTATTTACCACACTCTTTATAAATATGAGGTATATTAAATTTGTACATAGAATCATAGAATGGTTTGGGTTGGAAGGGACCTTAAAGATCATCTTGTTCCAATCCCCCTGCCATGGGCAGAGACACCTCCCACTAGACCAGGTTGCTCAAGGCCCTGTCCAACCTGGCCTTGAACACGTCCCACAATGGGGCATCCACAGCTTCTCTGAGCAACCTGTTCCAGTGTCTCACCACCCTCACTGTGAAGAATTTCTTCCTAGCATCTCATGTAAATCTACCCTCTTCGAGCTTAAAGCTGTTCATGAAGCGTAATGGCAAGCTCAGTTTGGGAAGTTCCACTTACTCCTTGTGAAACTAGAGGACAAATTGTTACTGACTTTCTTCATGTTAAAATCACACTGCTGCCAAAAGGCAGCAGCAATTGCGTTTTATTTGATACAAAATCATATTTTGATGAAGTAACATTGTGGGCTTAAACTGCTGAAAATCTTGATGTTTGCCAGCTGAACTTGAGCTTGATCAAACCCCTGGCACAGCATTGGGTACTTTGGCTAACAGTGTGCTAGAACTACCCAGCTTTGGGAAAATGGGATGGTTTGGCCATTGAAATAAGATGAAATAAGAAAAAAATCTTGGAAAATATTTAGTTTTTTGGAAGTGTTGGCTATGGTCCTATCTACTTGTAGGTGCAAATTGAGAATGTCTAGATAATTAAAGGTATCACTAACATTTTCACTGTGAATGAACGATCTTGAGTCCCACTTTTCTACTTCCCTGTATTCTTGTGAAACCAATTTTAAAAAGAGCATAATCATTTAATCCTTGAGATAACAGAGGATCCAGGGCTCTCGAGAAGCCAATGGACTCATCAGGACAATAGCAGATCACACTAATGAGTGGGGTACCAGATGCCAAATGGTGCAGCACCTGCTGCTGGAGGTGTGCATGGGATGAAGATTGACTTTCACCATGTTTCAGCTCATTGTAAAACTGTTCTCACAGACCACTTGGATGGTTTGTGCATTGTAAGGACTGTGCTGCTGGCAACCTGTTCTCAGAGCCCATTTCCTTTCTTGCTGCTGAAGAAGCATCACACCTACCTAGAAGCATTTTAGGTTGCTGTGATAGGGAGATAAATAATGGGAATTTAAGCCTTAATGTTTGAATGATATCTATTTTTCACCTTTTGAAAATCATTGAGTCCCTTCTAGTCTTTGAAAGGAGCCCAAAGTTCACCAGGATTACATAATCCTGGAACCAAACTCCTCAAGAAGAGGAAGCATCCACTTTGCAAGTTACTGCGCAGACGGCATGTTAAAAGTGTTTGCCTCTGAGATGTGGCTGATGGTCGTGTTCAGGGACATGTACTGCAAAGTAGGATTCCTTTGCTTGCCAAACTAATCTGTAATGAAACGACAAGTTTATCATGGATAGAAGAGTTCCCTGTGTGATAGGCAAGTAGTTTTATTTCTTAAGCTGACTTTACCAGGACAATGAAGAAAAATTAAGAATAAGAAGAGATTCTTCTCAATGATTTACAGTATTTTCAGATCAACTGTAATTACTTCTGAGGAGGAGGAGTTAGATGTTTTCTGTTTTGGGAAGTAGTTCTGATATTTTCCATCATTCGTTTAAAAAAGAAAACTGAAAGCAGAAACCCTCCTGAGCTGTTGCAAAGTCACTTGTTGCAAGAATTGACATGTGAATTAGACTGCAGAATGGGTTGAACCCAACTGAATACAGATAGCTGGGAGTCCCCAGCTCGATCTTGC
>WEIS01067127.1:33146-48686 GCA_013389965.1 Todus mexicanus | reverse complement strand
GGGCCTCCTCTGGCCCTGCTCCTTTNGGGCCTCCTCTGGCCCCGCTCCTTTTGCTGGGGCCCCCAGAGCTGGACACACCATTTCAGGTGGGGATCTCAAGATAGAATCCCCCCCCGGCCCTGCTGCCCAGGCTGCTGGGGATGCAGCTTCTTTTGGTGGAGCAGCAGCGGGGCCGGGGAGCTGCCCAGGCACGACAATGGGTGAAGACGGGGCAGAGGTGGCAAGGGCAAGTGAGACCAGAGCCAGCCAGGCTCCGACGAGAGCGACTCAGGCCATGGGGGTCACCTCCCTGCCCGGGGCTTGGGACAGTGGCTGCATCTCAGGGCTGACTCCTCTGCGTGGCCGGGCTGGGGAAGCACAGAGCTGGAGCCAGCCCCCCCTGTGCTCTGTGACAGTGGGACGGGGCCTGCGAGAGCAGTGGGGGGCTGCAAATGAGGGGGCTGCAGCCTTGGAGCTGGGGGGACGGCACCCTGCAGAGCAGAGAATACCAGGGGACATGTCCCGGCCCCTGTGCTGGGGGAATGAGACTTGCCGAGGCCGGGTGTCTGCCTGGCCCTGCTGCGGCTTGAGCTGAGCCGGCCCTGCTGCTCCCTGCTCCAGCAGCTGGAAACATCTGGCTGCGGGAAGCTTGTTAAATCGATGCAGGGAGGAATCCAGCACGCTTCTGCCGTTCCCACACTCCGGCCTCTCCCGGTGGCTCTGGTTTCGGCGGGGCTCTGGCAGGCTGCAGCTCAGCGAGACAGCCCTTGGCCCCCCGCTGCCCCCGGAACACGCAGCGCGGGGCCGGTGCGACCGCGCGGCCGCTGCACTGGGGACAGGTGGTGGCACTTCAGCCTGGGCAGCCGTGTGGTCAGTGGCGTGTGCCAGACGTGGGCACGCAGCTCCTCTGGGCCCAGTTTAGCCCTTTCCCAGATGAGAGCTGCTGCTTTTCGTGGGGCATCTCCAGCAGTTAGAATCACCTGGGCTGTCACCCAAAACCTGAGGGCCAGGGGAGCGAACTGTGCTGGGCACGGGTGGGCAACAGTGCCACGGTGGATCCAGGGGATAGGGGCTGGTGCCGTCTCCCCAACCTGCCTCCCAAGCCCATGGGTGTTGCTTCTGACCTCGGGTGCCCAGGGGGTCCCCTGGCAGCAGCGGGTGCGGTGGGAGGTGTCTCCAGGGCAGCTGGGGACACAGCGAGTGCTCACCCCGCCGCTGCTCCTTGGGCTGGGGGGGCTGCAGCAGCCCCACTGGCAGCAGCGCCCAGGAGGAGGCAGTGCCAGCCCCAAGCGCTGGCGTTGTGCCCGGGGAATGGCTGCGGGTGGCCGCGGCGGAGGCAGCCGGGGTGTCTTCAGGAGGGAGCCGTGCCCAGGGGGAGCGCGCTGACGAGCTGGCAGGGGGTGGGAGCTGCTGGTGGCACCAGGGGACAGCAGTGGCTCTGCCATCCTGCCCTGCTCCATCCCACCCCAGCCCTTGGAGATGCAGCACTGCCAGGGTGTGCATGTGCCACCCTCTCCGGCCGCGGGAGCCGGGCTCGGGGTGGATGGCACCCACAGAGTGTGGCCAGGATGGGGGAGCTGAGGGTTCTGGGGACACTGGTGGGTGTTTTCTTGCTCTTCCTTGAGCTTTGGAGTTGTCTCTCCTCCAGAATCCTCCACTGCCCTACAGGCTGCACATGTGGCACTGCTGGACTTGGCCTCACGTTTCTGCCCGTCCATTTGAACCCTGAAAATCCATCTTTCCAGGCAGCTCAAGGGCAGGACCTGACAGCTTTGAGGGGCCCCTCCTCTGCCTGCCCCACCAAAGGGGCACGGCCTTCTTGTCCCCAGCTGCAGAGCAGGATAGGTGCCAGCCTCAGGCACTGAGGGCCCCTTAATGCTCCTCTGTGCTCTCATTCCATGTGCCCAGCCCCCTCTGCTCCATCCCTCCATCCCTCTGCCCTCGCTTCCTTGGCATCCCTGTCCTGGATGGCTCTGGAGCACCAGTCGGAGGCTTTGTGCCTTCATTAACTCCTCCAGTGTGCATGGGCCACGATGAAGATTTAATAATGAGTCCATGACTTGCCTCCTGTTAAGCCTTACTCTGGAAGCTGGACCATGCCGATCGGATCCGCGTGGGGCTGGGTGTCCTTACTCAGTGGCACGCACTGGTGACGCTGGGTGCCCTCTGGGCTCACCAGCCCTGCTTACCCTCACCTACAACCCGCTTTAACCTGCTTGATTTAACCTGTCTCATCGGGGCTGTTACCACTTGTCACCACCTTCCGGGGTCATGCGTCGATCGGAGCCGCTTCAGCAGCTCGTGGTGCTCCTGCCCATGCTGGTGGGCAGGCAGAGCCCGGGGATGGGGCAGCGGCGCCCGTGGGTGCTGCCTGCGGCGTGTTGGGCAGCGTGGTTGGTGTGTGATGGGGACAAGGGGATGCCAGCCCTGCTCGTGTGCCGGGCGTGCGGTTGTGTCGTGGTGGGGAGCCTGCTGGGGCGTGTGCCAGCGCTGTTCCCCCACTCCTCGTGTCACTGCAGCTTACGCGGTGCCCTTGCAAATCCCAAGCGCTGGTTGCCACGTTACGTTAGGAGGAGCCGCATCCAGCGTCCCCGGCGCCTGCTGTCACCGTGGTTCAGTGACAGGCTGAGCTGAAAGGCTTGAAATCGGGGATCAAAGGCGCAGCGGTGCTGCTGGCGGCCGCCCGGCCAAGCAGGGCAGGGGTGCAGGGGCTGGAGCTGCGGCCCTGAGCCTGGCAGCGCTGCCAGGGCTGTGCCAGGGGTGACTGATCCTCCTCCTCTGTGTGGGGGGGGTGTGCACGTGTGTGTGTGCATCCATGAGTGCGTGTCCCTGGGGCACGAGCGTGTGTGTGGCTGCGTGTACAGGTGTTTGCAGCGGTGGTTGTGGTGCAGGTGCACGTGTGCACATGTGAATCTGGGGATGCACACCCCTGCTGTGGGGGTGCACAGCCAGAGAAGCTCCCAGCAGCTGGAACTCGGGGGTTTTAAACCCCAGGCTGTGCCCATGGGATCTTGCCCCCACCAGCTGCTCTGGTCCTGGGCATGGGGTAGGAATGGGGCTCGGCTCACACTGGTCCCCAGCATCTCCTCAGGTCCTGCTGGGTGGTGCTGCTGCAGCACCGGTGTCCCCAGGCTGGAGCACCCCTGGGGCACACAGGGGCAGGTTTGGGGATGTTCTTCCAGGGCGAGTGCTCCTGCGTGGCCCCATCCCGACCAGAGCAACCCTGGGGGTGACATTTCTTGGTGGTGCAGCTCCAGCCCAGTGCCAGCCCTGTCCTGTCCCTTCCTAGTGGGTAGAGTGAGAGAGCTGGGGGTACAGACTTGGGCAGAGGGGTGTGGGAAGGAGCTGTGGGGGCACAGACTTGGGCAGAGGGGTGTGGGAAGGGGATGGGGGGCACAGAGTTGGGCAGAGGGGTGTGGGAAGGGGATGGGGGGCACAGAGTTGGGCAGAGGGGCCCAGGAGCCATTCATCCCTTTAAAGCCGCCACCTTGGCTCTCTGCAGACCCTGAGTCCCAGAGGAAGAGGACGGTGCAGAATGTGCTGGACCTTCGACAGAACCTGGAGGAAACCATGTCCAGCCTGAGGGGCTCTCAGGTGTCTCACAGGTGAGGCCCCAACACTGGACCTTCTCCCTCCGCTTTCTCTACAGTGTCCTTGGCGGGGCAGCGAGGGAGGCTGGGGTGGTTGGGAAGCGGCTCTGCTCCAAGCGAGGACCATGTGAGTGGGAGAGAGCAGGCTGTGGCCTGGACATGCGGGCTAGGAGAGATGCCCCCAAACCCATGGGGTGCCATGCGTGGGGCTGCGGCAGAGCCCTATGCCTGGCAGTGCCCTGGGCCCAACACTGCCACGCACGCTCTGGGGCAGTGAGGATGGGTGGGGGTGGCACCAAAGGGAGCTGGTTGCCCCCAGACTCTTAGCAGGGATGAGGGCTGTTCCTGGTGCTTGGGTGTCCTCATATGGACAGAGGTGAACATTTGGACCACGGGCTCCATCCCCATCCGTGACTCCATTGTTTTTCTGTACATTGAGGTGATGATGGAGAAACCCTCAGCCAGAGCTGCCCAAACGCTCAGCAGCCCCTGGGCAGAAGTGGGGGTACCCTGCCCAGCCCGGAGCTGGGGGCCAGTGGGGCTGGGGCCAGTGGGACATCTGGTGAACCAGAGCAGAGTGTCCACCTGTGTTCAGGGGGTCTCTGACACATGCCTAGGACTACCTGTGCCCCCCACCCACCCCGTGTCTCTCACCTGAGAGCTCTGCAGGGTTACTGCTCTGCTCAGGACGTGCTCAGGGTCTACCTGGCAGCTCCAGCCTCCCGCCTGGCTCCCGATTCGGGCTGGACCCTGCCTGGGTGGGCCAAGGGCATCTCCACAGGGCACCCTCCCAGCTCCCACCCAACAGGCACAGCCTCAGCCCGAAGCCCAGGCTCTGCAGAGGCTGTGCCGGGCGGGGAGGCCGACAATGCAGCCAACGTCCTCCCATCCTTCTCCTGACGTTTGTTGCCACCTCGTGGTCTCCCTTGATCCTCGCTTTTGTGTTGGAAGGGGCAAAGAGCAGCAGCTTCCTCCACCCTCTTCACCCACCACTGGTAGTCACGGACCTTCCCCGGGTCACGCTTCCATCAGCTTCACCCAGTGTGGGGCAGCCCACTTGGTTGAGCTCTTCTTGACCGAGAAGCTCCTCTAGACCTTGCCCGTCCTTGCAGTGTGTTCCGGATCTTTTCCGAGCCTGAGGCAGCAGAGCTGGGGGGCAGTGGGATGGGCACCAGACCGTGGAGATATTCCCCGAGCTGCCCGTTTCCCAGAATAACCCTCCCAGCTCTGCTGTCCCTCTGCTCAGCATCGGGGCTGGTTCACAGCCTGGCGCTGCTCACGCCGAGTCAGGGTTGCTTTGTGCTCGCTGTAGGTTTGCTCTGCACACGCTCAGTGTTCGTCGTTGTCAGACCCACCGCCTGCTCGCCCCCGCACTCGGCTCCTTCACAGATCCTCTGCCAGCCCCAGTCTCGGGGAAGCAGGGTGAGGATATTAAGGGTGATTAAATCAGCATTGCCAGTGGGGTTTGTCTCTTCACTATCACTTCCTTTTCTTGATGAGTGATGCGCATATCGTGTGGTGGAGGCTGCAGCCAGAGCCTTGCCATAAAGAAAACTATGGATAGCCCGGGGATTCCAACCCCCATGTTCTGTCCCATAAGTGGTTCTTAAATATATGAGGATCTTCCCTCTTAGCCTGTGGCAGCTGAGTTTCTTTGGAGGCTTCATCAGCCGTGGGTGAGGTCTCTCACCCACCACCTCCTGGCAGCCGGCGGCAGGCTCAGCACCGCACTCCCTGCACCCCTGCGGGAGCCACGCCACAGCCGTGAGATGCATTTTCCTTCACCAAAGCTGTGTCAGCTCTTCCCTGGTATGTTGTAATTACACGTCAGCACTAATTCTGCTCTTGGGAACACTTCCCGCAAACGTGTCCCATGCGGATGTCACCCGTGTTCCTTTGGATGTGCCCTGGGCTGCTCTGGGCTGCCTCTTCACTCCTTCCACAAACTGTTCCTCATATTTCCCTCGTTCTCCTCACTCTGTTCTTCCATCCGGCAGCTGGGGACTCAGCCTTTGCTGTTTTCCTCTCTAGGACACAACTTTCTTCCGGGAAGATGTCATCATACTCCTGGCAGCCCTCGTGCCCGGCTGCAGGGCCACATGAGCCTCCTCAGGGGCTTTTTTAGCCCTGCTTGGAGACGTGGTTTGCATCTGCTCTGAGCCCCTGGCACAACAGCCTTAAACAGCCTTTGTGCTGCCGACAAAAACTAACCCCTTTTAGCTGCCTTTTAGTTCCGCTTTAACAAACTTCCCTATTTTTTTTTTTATGTTGTTCCCTGTTTTAAATTCAACACTGCAGCTGGAATTTGGCTTTTGGTGCTCCATTCAGCCCCAGTTGGGGACGAGCTCGCTGATAGTAACCTTCGGAGCCAAGTCGAGGGCTGTGGGTTCCTAAGTAGCTGCTCCAGAAAGCAATCATTTTTAGTGTCTAAATTTAGTCTCAGCATCACTCTCCGACATGCCATTTGCCCAAAATACACCCTGAGGGCTGCGGGGAGTAGCTGAGCTCCCAGTTCGTGATGTGCTCGTGGGCTCTGTGCTTACTGGAGAGCAGCAGCTCGTGGGCAGCCCTGTGGGGCTGTCTTGGTGTGTCTCCTCCTGCCCAGACATGGAGGTTCACTCTGCTGGGGTTCAGAAGCAGGGACATGGTTCCTGGTTTGCCCCTCGACATCCTTTCACTCACAGCCTCCAGTACCCAGCTTGGAGCCACATCCCCTGGGATCAGTGTGCCAGCACCCCAACCCCCTGAGATCTGTGTGCCACCACTGCAACCCCCTGGGATCCTTGTGCTACCACCTCAATTCCTCTTGTCCTGGGTCTGGGGTGATATTGGGGTGCAGATGTTGAAATGCTTTGGGGGAAATAGCCGAGGGAGAGCAGCCTGGGCATGGCGGGTGCACGTCTGGGCTTTCCACTAGAGGAGGGGACTGTCCCCTGCCAGCTGATGTGGAGGGGGTCCAGGATAGACAGCGGATCTGCACCCCCGCTCCTGGGAGCCTCCGGCCTTGCCTGGCCACGTCAAAATGGACGGTTTTGTTTTCTGAGCACTCTGAGCCCCAGTTTGGGGGGGTGAGGTGGGGCACAGAACTCCGCTGCCCAATGTGCCCTGACCTGACCCCCCCTGCACCCCATCCTTACAGCTCCCTGGAGATGACCTGCTATGACAGTGATGAAGCCAACCCCCGGAGCGTCTCCAGCCTGTCCAACCGCTCCTCCCCACTGTCCTGGCGCTACGGGCAGTCAAGCCCACGCCTGCAGGCGGGGGATGCACCGTCAGTGGGGGGGACCTGCCGCTCCGAGGGCACTCCCAGCTGGTACATGCACGGCGAGCGGGCGCACTACTCACACACCATGCCCATGCGCAGCCCCAGCAAGCTGAGCCACATCTCCCGTCTGGAGCTGGTTGAGGCGCTGGACACCGACGACGTGGAGCTGAAGTCGGGCTACATGAGTGACAGCGACCTGATGGGGAAGACGCTGACGGAGGACGATGACATCACCACAGGGTGAGTGCTTATGCCGGGGTCGTGCCCAATCCGGGGATGTCCTGGAGGTTTTTAGGGCTACGACGATGCTGAGGAGACTAGTACGTCTCTGATGAGGAAAGGCTGAGGGAGCTGGGTCTGTTTAGTCTGAGAAGAGAGGCCTGAGGGGGGATCCAATCAATGCTGATCAATATGGAAGGGGTGGGTGTCAGGAAGATGGGATCAGTGTTTTCTCAGTGGTGCCCAGTGACAGGACAAGAAGTAAAAGGCATGAACTTGAACTTGGGAAGTTCCGTCTAAACATGAGGAAGAATTTCTTTTCTTTGAGGGTGTTGGAGCCTGGCCCAGGCTGCCCAGAGAGGTTGTGGAGTCTCCTTGTGTGCAGAGATTCCAGCGGTGCCTGGACACTGCGATGCTGGGCCCCCTGCTCGGGGTGACCCTGCTGGAGCAGGGGGGTGGCACCAGAGGAGCTCCAGAGGTGCCTTCCAGCCCACGCCAGGCTGTGATTCTGTGATTCTGTTTCACCCCTTCCCGTTTGGCCAGCAGTGGAGGGAAGCTGTGTGCAGCAGGGAAGGGTGAGGGAGCACAAAGAGCATGGCCAGTCTGGCTGGGTGAGTCACACACCCCCCTGCATCCCAGAAGATGTTTCCCGCTGGTGGTGCTGGGCCAGCCGGGGCTTCTTGGGGCCAGCTAAACCCTGAGCTGGGACGTGCTGCTCTTCTGGCCTGCAGGAGGTGTCTGGCTTGGTTTGGGTGTCCCCAGAGCAGGGGGCTGAGAAGAGCGTGTGGTATGTGGTTATGGGAGCCTCGAGCCAGAGCCCTGCTGGGGTAAATAGCACTGCGCTTTCCCAGTTCACACCAGTGGGTCTGAGCTGCTGTCTCTGACACTGGCACTGCAGGACCCTGTGTGGTGGGACAGGCTGGGTCAGGTCTCAGCACCCTGGTGAGAACTTGTGCACCAGGGTGTCCAGGGTGATGGGTGGCAGTGTGGTGGAGCAGGGTGTGCTGCGGAATGGGGTCCCTCCTTCCTGGACCCCCGTTGGGCTCTGTCCCTCTATTAGTCCCTCCTGTGGGGCCAGTGGTGTCTCCCGCCAGGTGGACACAGTCCAGCTCGCCCAGGGCTCACGTTTTCTCTGCAGCTCCTGCTGCGCTGTTGAGGTGCCCCTGGCTCTGGCAGGGGTCCAGGGTTTCAGCACATTGGAGGTTTCCTGTTTCAGCACAGGAGAAAATAAATAACTCCGGCAGTTGAGTTGTCCCAGAGCAGGAGGAGGTATTTGGCCTCCTGACAGTGCTGCTTTGGCCCTCCTGGGGTGGCTGTGGTCACGTCAGCTCCTTGCAGGATGAGCACAGCCCATGGCTTCCCACCCATCCTGGGGGCCAGCCCTCTCCAGATGTGGCCCGGAGGCGCATGTTGCAGTCGGAGGGGACACACTGAGGGCTGCCTGTGCTGGCTTCTGTCCCTGCGATGCTCCAGCACAGGGGTGAGAGTGTCCATGGCACCGCAAGCGTCAGACCCATCCTCCCCACGGGCATGTGGGGTGACCTTGGGGTGCTGCCCTGTGCTAGTGAACAGGGATGTCTTGTGCTGGCTCAGCATGGACCCCTTCTGGGGACCTCGCTTGGTGGTGTCTCACCACCTTCTGCCACTGGCCGCTGGATGGGGCGTGCAATGAGCAGTGGGGTGGCTTTGGGCTGCCCTGGGTGGCTGGGGACCCAGCAGGTCTGGTGGTCTGTGAAAGGGCTCCCCTGCTCCCCTGCTCCTGTCTCCCTCATCTGCTGGTGCAGGATGTCCTTGGGGTGCCCTTGGCTGCAGAGGCAGAGCAAGGAGGGGTGAGCTGAAGCATCACTTGGTCTCCATCAGCCACTGACCTGTCTGAGTGTGGGCAGGGTCAGCCCTGGCAGGACCCCCAAGCTCAGCCCTGTGCCCGGCCCCAGGCAGAGTCTGCTTCTCGTCCCAGGAGGGGCCAAGCTCTGGGGATGGGCCTGGTGCAGGTGAGCCTCCTGCAGGGTCCTGGCAGCACCGCAGTGCCCTGGTGTCGCTGAGGCTTTCAGTGCCATGGCGAGCAGAGCTGGCACGGCCACGGCCAGGTGGCCCAGTCCTTGTTCCTGCACAGGGTCCCCAGCATGAAACCCTGGATGTGCTGCGAGGGAAATCCTCTGAGCTGGGTACTCTGCTGGGTGCTGCTCCCATGGATGGGGGCAGGGGGCAGCTGGGGCAGTACAGGACCCTCCTATCCGTAACGGCCTGTCCTGGGGATCAGCCAAGTCCCAGCTCCGTCCCCCATGGCCCCACAGCAGGACTTGGGGGCTCCCCCCGAGCAGGCAGCACAGCAGGGACCCTGTTGCAAGGGGATGTCCTGGCTGGGTGCTGGGTGCCCTGTCCAGGAGCCTGGGCACTGGTTGTAGAGCCAGGGCAGGGGAGCAGCGACATCCCCTCTTCCCCAGAGCTGGCCGGGGCAAGGAGCTGCCGGGAACACCTCCCAGCCAGCCCAGCACCTCACCCAGCACAGTCCCCCACCCAGCTCAGCCCCCCATGCAGCGCAGTCCCCCATCCAGCGCAGCCCCTCACCCAGCTCAGCCCCTCATCCGTTTCATCCCCTCACCCAGCGCAGCCCCTCAGCCAGCACAGCCCCCGTGCAGCCTCCTCGGCTGGCTCTGACCTAGAAAGCCAACATCGCCGCGGGCCCCATCTCCCGGTGCCGCTAATGCACCGGGCAGGAGCCGAGTGCTGCAGATGGGGCCGTCAGCCCCCGAGCCCGGGCCGCCGGGCCAGCGCCTCGCTGCTCTGCGCCGGCGCACGCCCGGCCTTGTAGGGCAGTGGGTCAGAGCCAGCTCAGAGGACACGGTGACACGTCCTCCTTGGAGACACCAGAGCCGTAGGATGGGACCCGGCATCCCCACGGCTCGCTGGGCAAGGAGTCTGGAAGGAGAGAGGGCCAAGGTGGGTGAGGCACAGCCGGGGCGTGGGGGCTGCCTGTGGGAATATTGGGGTGAACTGGGCAGGGTTGGGCTGAGCCTAGTTTAGGAGGCAGTGGCGGTCCTGGGGCCCAGCTCAGATTGGGGGTGGGATGATGGGGTGTGATGGTGAGAGCAGGGGCGGTGCTGGGGACACCCCAGCCCCAGGAGCGTTTCAGCATCAGCCGCGTGTGCCGGCATCCTGGCTGCCTGCCCGGCCGTGCCTGCCGGCCTGTGTCTGCCGGGCCAGCACTCGCGGCTCCCCTCCACCAGCAACATACTGCTGGTTTTGGGGGGTGGAAAGCTCAGGTTTTGCCCTCCCTGTTTGGCAGCAAGACGCTTCTTTTGTTCTCCTTGTCACCGTGTCCTCTTCATGCTCTGCAGCAGGGCAACCGTGGGCTGGCAAGGACCTGGCACAGCCTGAGCTTGGAGCAGCCCCCCCAGGATGTGCCCACACTGCTGCTGGCAGTGCTCACTGGGATGGTCCTGCTCCCCTGCCCTGTCCTGCCTGCCCTTGAGGCCTGGGCACGGTGTGGGCAGGGGCAGCACCCACCTCTGGACAGCTTCCCTGGCTCTGAAAGATCTTTGCTTCCTTCCTTCACTGTTGTTGACTTGCATTTGCTCCCACCACTGCTCCGTGTGCCACTCACTGCTCCTGGCCCCTGGAGGTGACGTTGGTGATGCTTATCCACCCCTACCAGGATGGGGATATTTCCAGGATCCTGGTGCTTCTCCCCTCAGACCTGATGTGAGCAGCTTTGGTGGGTCCTGGGTCCCCCCGGGTGTTCCCTGGGGCCATCCGGGTTGTGGTGAGGAGCAAGTGGGGCCCTGCAGGGCTTTGCTGCGGTCAGGAGCTGGTGGGGTGCACTAGCTCCTGCCCCCCAGCCCTGTCTGCCTGGGGCTAGGAGGCTTCCCCCAACCCACGCGGGACAGGATCGTGGGCTGAGGGCACAATGAGAGTGTCGGCTCGTCCCTGCTGCTCCCTGCTCAGCCACATTTCCTGGGCTTGGAGAGTGCCCTGTGTGATATCATCCTTTCTGCCACCCTCCTTTTGTCGTAGCCTTCACCGGCTGGCCCATTCCCCAGCTGCATCCCCACAAACAGTGGTGCTGCCACGAGGGTGCTGGGGCACTCTGGATGTCCCTGGAGGGGTCCACCAGGCCACTGTGCCCAATGCCAAGGGCTTGGCAGGCTGAGCATCTCTGTGTGGTGTGCCTCACACAGTGGGGCACCAGGTGGGAGTTGAAGGGACCTGCTGGGTGGCCTTGGCTGTGCCTCAGTTTCCCTTGGTCCACCTGGCTGGTTGTGAGTGCGCTGGGGTAGGGAGAACCATTCTTGGTGGGGTTTGCAGGGTGTGGAGAAGGAGGAGGAGTGCTTTTCCCCAGCTCTGATATGCAAGGTGACCTACAGGGACATGGAACCTCAGCTCAGCCATGTATCCTGAGGTGGTGCTTGTAGGACAGGCAGCTCTCCGGGTGGGGTCCCCAGGGACAAATTGGGACAAGCTGGCTCCATCCCTGGAGCTGCTCAAATACCCTGTGGTGGCAGAATCCCTCGGGACACCCAGGCTGGAGTCATCCTGCCCCTCTGGCAGAGCACGGCTGCTGCCAGGTCAGATCCTGCCATCGCTGAGCACAGGGCTGGGAGAGCAGAGCGGGTGCGAGTGGGGCTGGTGCAGACTCGGCACCTTCTCGCTGCCCTGGCTGCAGGAGTGTCAATGGTCTGTGCACCGCAGGGCCTCGGACATGTGGGCACTGCTCAGGGGCTCATCCCCAAGGCTGTGCCACATCTCCAGGGTCTTTTATTGCCCTGGGGAAGTCCATGTGCAACCCGGGACCCCTGTGATTTGGGAATGTCCTTCTGGGCCTCGTGTTTTGGAGGGAGTGTTGCGTCCCACCGCAAAGGTGGCAGCATCTGTGCCCCCGCGAGCCGGGTACTGCCCCAACTGTGTATGGGCACAAAACGGAGCTGTGGCAGCAGCTTTTGGCACCGGGAGTGTGGGGTGCTTGGGAACCGGCATGTGCATCCAGCTCACAGGACACCCCGGGCGCTGTCGCGTGGCACGGTGCTGATGGTGCTGGCAGCCGGTCGCTGCAGAGCCTGTGGTCCCCTCCAGCAGGGTGGGGGCTGCCAGCAGTGTCCCCCTGGGAGGGATGCTCTCAAGCTGGCACCCGCTGTTCTCTGGCTGGCCTGGCTCCGGCTTCCTCACCGCTACTTGAGCTCGGTGCGGGCTGGAGGCGGGAGCAGATGTTTGGCCGGGCTCCTCGAAAGCGACTGGGGAGCGGCCGCCCTCCTGCTGCTCTGAGCAGGATTGGTGCTGGCTCTCTGCTCGCTTCCCTAGAACGCCCCTCGCTCAGCTTTGGCCGGGCCAGCCTGACCCCTCGCCGCCGTCCCGGCGAGCCTCTGAAGTCATTTCTCGGTGGGGACATCCCGTGGGGCTCGGCCGTGGCCCTGCACGTGGCCTGGCGTGTGTTGAGGGCCCCGGAGCAGCCGGCTGGGGAGCGGCCGGGGAAGTGCTGTTGTGTAAATATTTACTGCGCTGCGCTGTGTGCTGGGGCTGGACGGGGTCCCTCCCTCCAGCTGGGGACAGGGGATGGTCCCAGAAAGGGACCCCAAAACCCCCCTGGCCACTGCCGCCATCAGAGTGTCCTTCCTCAGCACTGGGTTCCAGCCAGCTCCTGGGTTTGGGGTTCAGCTCGAGGTGCCCAGTGCTGACCCCCAAACGCTGGGGCTGCCTGCGCCAGGCAGCAGCCGCCACGCTGGGCGTGTTTTGGGAAGAGGATCCCAGGACTGTGGGGCTCAGGGGGTGCGGGCGCCCGGGGTCAGCGCACACCCAGGCTTTGGGAAGCTGCTGGCCTTGAGGGCTCGTTGGTGGGGCTGGGAGTGGACATGGAGCAAAGCCGAGCCAGGGCTGGACATCCCTGTGTCCTGGGGAGAGCTGCTCGGGCAGGTCTGCCCACCAAACCCAGCTGCCCACCCGCTTGCCACCTGGGCAACTCCGGACCTGGCTTCGCTGCTTGCCACACGCTGCCTGCTAAGGGGCCCAGACGCTGTGGGTGGAGGTGTCCGAGGCCGCTGGCTTGTCCAGAGATTGGGAAAAATAGAAATTTCGCAAGTGGGCTGAGTCACGCCGCTCCCCACCTCAGCCGGCGCTGCCCTGGGATGCTGCACGCAGCCGCTGCGCGAAGCTGTGCCGCTGCGGTGGCCTCGAGCGAGGCTTCGTGCTCACACCCTGCCCTAAGCAGCCCGAGATCCCTGTGCGGGGACACACTTCCTCTGGGGCTTCTGCTGCTCAGGGAATGTCAGAGGGGTGACCCCGCGTTGTCCCCTCCTTGGCAGCAGCCCCCCTGGCCTGGTGGCCACAGGTACGCCTTTGGGGGGAGGGGCACACGTGCTCTGGGTGCCCGTGGGGGGAGTCCCCCACACCCTTTGGGGCTCTGGGGCGTCAGGGACCAGAGTCGGGGCTGCCTGGAGCACAGGGGCCTAGACCAGCTGCTGGGAGCCGTGCTGATCCACTTCTCCTGCTGGGTGAGCTTGGACGAGTCACATCCGCTGCCTGGCCTCAGTTTCCCTTCTGTAAGGTCCCTGCAGCCCCTGTTCCTCTGAGTGTGGCTTTGGAGAAGGGCACCAGGTCCTGGCACCTGAAATGCAAGCGGGAAGCACCCCCAGGGGCAGGGTAGCCTGGCCTGCAGCAGGGACTGGCAATATCTGGGGGTGTACCTGGGGGGTTGGGAGGTCCTGGAGGGTTCGCAGGGGCTTAAGGGGGTCTGGGGAGAACTTAGAGGAATCTTGGGGGTCCTAAGTGAATCTGTGGGGTTCTCAAGGAGTACCTGGGGGGCTTGAGCCTGTTAAAGGGGCATGTGGAGTGTGCAGGGGGCTGGGGGGATCCTAGGAAGGGGGTTCTGGCTGTCGGGATGCTCTGAAGAGGATGTGAGGGGGCAGCAGAGCCAGCCCTGCCCACACCCGCAGGGTGTCCCCAGCCCCCCGCCCCCCGATCAGGATTTATGAAGCTAATTAGTTTTTCTGCCCCATTAAGTGGAGGAGAAGGGGAGGGAGGGAAGCCCCCGGGTCGTGGCCCTGCTTTCCTCACTGGTCCTGCCTGAGCAGCACGACGCTACAATGGGCTGGTGGCACATCCAGAGCCCGCTCGCTGCCAGCGCCCCGCTGCTCTGGAGTGCGGAGCTGCCCTGGTGCAAGCTCTGAGGCTCCCTCCCAGCAGTGAGCGCTGCAGAGCGGGAGGCAGAGCCCAGGGCAGACCGAGAGGGGCTTGTCTCAATCCAGGGTGGTCTTTAGGCCGGCAGTGGGGGTTTGGTAGCACCAGCCTGGTGGGGACACAGCAGCAGGAGCCCCAGCTGGTGCCAGTGGGTCTATCTGGCACACGGGCGGGTGAAGCAGGGAGTCTTTAAATCCAAATCATCTTCAAAATTCTGAACTTAAATCATCTCACACCAGACTCCCAGCTCTGGTGGGGTCAAAGCTGCCTTTCCCAGGTACCACCATGCCAGGCTGTGCCAAGCTCTGGGTCCAAGTCTGCCTCTGGGTGCAGCCAAAGCCAGAGCTGCTCCTCTGAGCCAGTCGTGGTGGGGTCGAGGCAGCCGACCAGGAGAAGCAGAGGGAGGGGATGGTGTCTGGCGCTGTGCCAGGCCAGAGGGGCCGTGGGGACGCGATGCTGGATGGGCTGTGCCGCCACACCCGTTGGCACGCACCAGTGCGGGCCCATTGCCCCGCAGCAGGGCTGGCTGCCCGGCTGGAGGTTCCGCACCGGGCACGGCCGCAAGCTCCGGCCGAGGGCTCGTGGCTCAAGTGTGGTTGCGGGCAAAGTCCGGCTGGCGGGGATGGCGATGGTTGGGCACCGTCGTCGTGCGTGCCTGGCTCCGCGTGCCGCGCTGCAGCACCGCGCCTCACCAGGGCCAGCACCAGCCCAGCGATGGCGATGGAGGGAGCCAAGAGGCGTTGCTGTTGCTTGGCTGAGGAAGGCTCGAGGAAGGAATTACTTATTTCCCAGCCCGCAGGGACCGGGTCTGTTGTGCCAGGGCTGCAGTTAACCCTCTCTGCCTGCCATGACCAGACTGGTCAAGGTATCCATGGTGGCACCATCGTGGCAAGGACCCTGCCCTGGGCACAGCTCCTGCTGTGAGAGGAGAAAAAAAGGACAGAAATGGGCGTTCTGGTCGATGAAGTGCAGAGGGTGCAGGCGCGGGTGCCCTCGCCGGAGCAGGGGCTGTGGGAGCTCGGTCCTGGCACCCTGAGGGGTGAGACATCCCCGGAGCCCCCCGCGGGACACATGGCCGGGGCCTCTGGGGAGGGGCTTTGGGGGGACCTGGGGGCACTGGTGCCACACTCTGGGCTGGACTGGGCGGTACTGGTGCTGCCTGTGGGGACGTGAGTGAGGGCTTAGGAGCTCTGGGGAGCCCGGGCTGAGACTGGAGGGATGCTGGGCTGAGGCTGGGTGGCAGTGGGGCAGAGGGGGAGGGTCCTGGGCTGGCCTGGCGGGCGCTGGAGCTGGGTGTGGGGACACGGCCGCGGGCCGGGG
>WEIS01067127.1:12001-32964 GCA_013389965.1 Todus mexicanus | reverse complement strand
CGGGGGGCGGCGGGAGGTGGCGGAGCCGCAGCCCCGCCCGGAGCCGCCGCTGCCCTTGAGCAGCCCCTTCCCCGCAGCCCCGGGCTCACCGCACCTCACGGGTGGGTTTGGTGCGGTCCCGGCGCGGGGGGAATTGCCCTGCATAAGATGGAGGAGCTGGAGCACAAAGCAGGAATTGAGTTTTGCCCTCAGCGTGATGCTGCGGTGGGGCTGCCCCCCGATTGCCGTCTGTGGGGGGCACTTGGTGACCTTGGCCAGCAGGGACCAGGGTGTCGAGGCCTGGCCGTGCTTGGAGAGTTTGTGTTTGCCGAGGGACCATCGGTCCTGAGGTGCAGCCTGAGCTGAGGTGTTTCTTGCTGTGCCAGCTGCAGTGAACGCGTGCCGGTTTTGGGGGCCGCTCAGTGTGCCAGCTGTGTGCCAGCTGTGTGCCCCATGAGGGAGCCAGAGACACCCCACAGCAGGCAGCTGGCTCCCAGGCCTCACCCAGTGGCTTGGGTGCCTTTGGGATGTCACCTGTGACCTTGTGTGTTGCCCTTCCTTGATGTGGGGCAGCTACGGGGGTTCCGGGGTCACCTCCTGCCCCAGTTCCACCCTGACCCTGTTCCTGTTTCACTGGGGCGCTCCAGGGCAGCCGGGGCTTCCCGTCTGAGGCTGGGAGAGCACGCGGGGTTTGCCCTGCCGGGCCACAAAAGCCAAGCTGAAGAGACCAAGCTCTGTATTTGGCAGCAACCACGTGTTTGCAGGACACGGCTCACCCAGGCCCTGCCGCATGCCCAGCGCTGCCAGGCTGCCAGGCTGCTGCCAGCCTGGGAGCTGCCAGGGTGGTACCAGTCTGGGAGAAAAGCTTTGCTTCAGGCTCTGGGGTGGGCATTTTTGTCCCAGTGACAATTCACCCTTAGCATGGGGGCTGGAGGTGGGAGACGCTTGGAGCTGGGTAGCCCAGCAGCACATCCCTGGAACATGGTCATAATTAAATCCCTTCCTGGGCAGCAGTGCCTGCAGGGCTCTGTCCTGAAAGCTGCCCTGGGGACACAGGGGGCTGTGTCCAGCCTGGCTCTGGCCAGTCCCTGATGTCTGGGAAGAGCAGAGCACACGGGGCTGTTTGGAGGGTGCTGGAGCTGCTTTCATTGCTCCATCGTGGGGTTTGGGCATCCCAGAGGGGATTTTGGTGGAAGTTGCTTGTGCACTCTGGTTGGCGGAGGTGCCCAGCAGATACCCTTTTCTTCCAGGCTCTGCTGTCCTGTCCACAGCTCAGCCAAGGTCACAGTGTCACTTGGGTGATGCTCAGTGGCTTTACCAGCTGCAGGGGCTCTGGTGCTTGCTGGGTTCCTCCTGTGCCTCTGTGGCCTCAGCGTTAGGGAACAGACATCTCCATCAGGGACTGGAGCTGCTCCCCTGCTTGGCACCCTCAGCCTTTCGCAGCCCCTTGGAGGCTCCGGGGCCTCACTGACCTACTCAGCTGCTGACCTGAAAGGGGCTGTGCTCATCCTTCTGGAAAATGCTCCGTGCCCGTCTGTGCCGGATCGCCACAGGCTCAGCCCTGTGCCGCGGGGCCGGCCGGGCCCGTGGCGTGAGCAGGCAGCTGCTGCCCCGGCCCAGCGCTGACTGACAGCCCTGGAGATGGGCTTGTGCATGGTCCGCTGAGCCCCTGGCATCCGGCAGCTGCCCTGGCGCAGCAGCGGTGCCTGTACCTGCTGCCTGTGCCCGCCGTGGATGCTGGAGAATGGGATGGAGTACGGCAAGGCAGTGGGTGAGGGTCGCTCACAGAAGGGTGGATGCTGTTGGGTTGTCTGCTCCGACCGGTCGCTGCTGCCTTTTCTGGCAATCCTCCCGACCCTCTCGGTGGGGCAGGTCACAGGGGGCTTGGTGCCAACAGCGGTGCTGCCAGCCCTGCCAGAGTGAGTGTTCACCTCCCTGTGCTGCACAAGTACCTTTCACCCCCTCAAAAAAAACCCCACAGGGGCCATAACGGGGCAACACGGAGTCACTGTGCCTTGTGTGCTGAAGGGGCACCAAACCTGTGCCAGGCTGAGCTGGAGCCAGCTGAGGTTTGCACCCTGGGAGCCCCTGGAGTGGGGAGATCCCGTGGACAGCAGGAGGTGCTGGGCGGAGCCGGGGCTGGGCACGGGGATCTGACACTGTCTCTGCCCTCGCAGCTGGGATGAGAGCAGCTCCATCAGCAGTGGCCTCAGCGATGCCTCTGACAACCTCAGCTCGGAGGATTTCAACGCCAGCTCCTCGCTCAACTCCCTGCCCTCCACCCCCACCGCGTCCCGCAGGAATTCAGCCATAGCGGTAGGTGCCTGCGGTACCCACACCCTTCCCAGCACTGGTCCCTACTTGGTGCTGCCGCCTCTATGGGCGATAGGGGATGGAGGGTGCTGGCGTGGGGGTGCTGAGGCACGGCGCAGGGTGTCCGGGGCACCCCTCTCCCGGCTGGCTGGTGCTCCCTGGGGACGGGGTTGGGAGGTGCTGGGGGCGCCCCTGACTCCGCTCTGCCCACAGCTGCGCACGGACTCGGAGAAGCGCTCGCTGGCGGAGAGCGGGCTGAGCTGGTACTGTGAGGGCGAGGATAAGGCGCCCAAGAAGCTGGACTACGACAGCAGCAGCCTCAAGATGGAGCATGGCTCCTCCAAGTGGCGACGGGAGCCTTCGGAGGGCGGTGAGGAGGGGACCAAGGGTGGTGAGCTGAAGAAGCCTGTCAGCCTGGGCACCCCCGGCTCCCTCAAGAAGGGCAAGACCCCTCCAGTGGCCGTGACCTCCCCCATCACCCACACGGCCCAGAGCACCCTCAAAGTGGCAGGTGAGACCCTGTTTGGGCAGAGTCCAGCTCCTCTGATAGGGAGAGAGTTGGGTGGTGTCTTCATGGGCTTTTCCTGTGCCGTGTGGTTGCACTTGGCGCTGCAGCTGGCCCTGGGCTGGAGAGGGTGGCAAGGCTGGGCTTCCCTACGGGCAGGTTGTAGGTCTGACCCTGCACTAAGCTCTGCTTGCTCAGGACTCTGCGTGCCCCGTGGTCTCCTGGCCACACAGTGGGCTGGAGACTAGCTGGGTGCACTAGGGGCCTGGCTGGGGCTCTGCGTTGGCTCCTGGGATGGTGGCACGTCCCTTGTCCATCACATCCCTGCCTCTCCGATGCCACTGTCCTATCTGGGCTAGTTCACACCCGATTGTCCCCAGAGCCTCCTAACCCCTCGTTTCCTGCCCACCAGGCAAGCCCGAGACCAAAGCCACCGACAAGAGCAAGCTGTCCGTGAAGAGCACAGGCCTGCAGCGCTCCTCCTCTGATGCTGGCCGCGACCGTGCTGCAGATGCCAAGAAGCCACCCTCAGGTCTCACGCGCCCCTCGGCTTCCAGCTCCTTTGGCTACAAGAAACCAGCTCCCACCACTGGCACGGCAACCGTCATGCAGACTGGGGGCTCGGCCACTCTCGGCAAGATCCAGAAGAGCTCTGGCATTCCCGTCAAGCCGGTCAGCGGGAGGAAAACAAGCCTGGACGTCTCCAATGCAGCTGAGCCTGGCTTCATGGCTCCGGGGGCTCGTTCCAACATCCAGTACCGCAGCCTGCCCCGGCCAGCCAAGTCCAGCTCCATGAGTGTGACCGGTGGCCGTGGCGCCAACCGGCCGGTCAGCAGCAGCATCGACCCCAGCCTGCTGAGCACCAAGCAGGGCAGCATCTCAGTGTCGCGCCTCAAGGAGCCGTCCAAGGTTGGTGCTGGCCGGGGCACGCCGGCCCCCGTGAACCAGACGGACCGTGAGAAGGAGAAGGCCAAGGCAAAGGCGGTGGCGCTTGACTCCGAGTGTGGGACGCTGAAGAGCGTCAGCTCACCTGAGAGCACTCCAAAAGCCCAGGCCAACCTCCCGCCAGCGACCAAAGTGGCTGAGCTGCCCCCGACACCTCTCAGGTATGATCCTTCCGCCTCTGAAGGCAGTGGGTGCCTGGCACAGCTATGTCCAGTGCCCAGCCAGGCCCAGCGCCCAAGTCTTACCTGTCTCCTTACCCATTTTCCCTGCTCCAGAACCGCTGCCAAGACCTATGTGAAACCTCCCTCACTTGCCAACTTGGATAAGGTCAACTCCAACAGCCTGGACTTGCCCCCCTCCAGTGAGCTGCACCCCCCACACGCTGCCAAGCTCCAGGACCTGCACCCGACTGGCGGGCACCTCGCTCCCTGCTTCAGCCCCAGTCCTGCCCCCATCCTCAACATCAACTCAGCCAGCTTCTCCCAGGGCCTGGAGCTCATGGGTGGCTTCAGCGTCCCCAAGGAGGGCAGGATGTACCCCAAGCTCTCTGGCCTGCACCGCAGCATGGAGTCCCTGCAGATGCCCATGAGCCTGCCCAGTGTCTTTTCAGGAGGCAGCCCCACCCCCACCCCTGCTGCTGCTCCCCCTGCCAGCACGGAGGAGGAGGAAGAGGCAGGGGAGCTGGGCTGGAGCGGGAGCCCCCGGCTCTCGCATCTCGACAGGTAAGGCTGGAGGGAGGGCACAGGGCTACCGGGGCACCTCCATGGGCTCGGATCCCTCCCTGCCATCCTTCCATGAACTTTGCCTGCTTTGGAGGCTCTTCCTCCTGCATTTCTGGGGAAAAGCTCCCTGTCCCTGCAGCTCAGCCCCTGTGGCACCTGCCCTCATCTGCGCAGGGATGTCACTGATCTTTCCTTCCCTTCCAGTGCCAACCGTGACAGGAACACACTGCCTAAGAAGGGGTTGAGGTAAAAGAGCTCGAATCACTTTTGGATGGTGCTGGGGAGGGAGGAAGGGCAGGTGGAGCTTTGTGTGGGGACTGGCGGTGCCCTCCAAGCCAGGGAGGCTGGGCCACAGCCATGCAGGCAGGAGGTGGGACAGTGCTGGTCCACCTCACCATGCCTGTCTCTGCTCCGCTCCCCAGGTACCAGCTCCACTCCCAGGAGGAGGCCAAGGAGCGGCGCCACTCGCATGCCATCAGCAGCGGGCTCCCTGAATCAGATGACCAGCAGGAGCTGCCCTCGCCCCCTGCCCTTCCCATGGCACTGGTTGGGAAGGGTCCGCTCACCAACATCGGTCAGTGCCCTCCGCTGCCGGCCCCCTCCTGCTTGCGGAAAACCCTGCCCCCGCTGCTCCCCATTCCTCCGTTCTCCCTGTGTCACTTGCTAGTGCTGCCCTGGGTGCTGCTTTTCTCCTCGACACTCCCTAACGTGCAGTGCCTGGTGCTTTTAGCCTCACTGAGGTGCTGGGTTGTGTTCCATGGGCCAGGGATGTCCATCACCTCCGCTTCAGGGCATCTCATCCATTCTCGGGGCACTGCCTGCAGCTCTCTGCTTTTCTGGGAGTGCTTGGCAAGGTGGGAGCGAGCCCTGTGTTGCTCTTGCAGGACCTGCGTGTTCCTGAGGGGTTTAGGAGATCCAGGCCGGATGGGTTGGAGCTGTTGGTGGGGGGCAGTGGGTGATGAGGTGCTCCTCTCCCGCACCTGCAGGTGATGGGCTCTGGCGTGGTGGTGCCCACTTTGGGCAATGGATTTGTGTCTCAGCCCAGTGATGACCTTGGTGCAGGTGTCCAGGTCTTCTCAGCATAAACCTGGTTTAGCTCTCCCCGACCCCTCCCTGCTTTGGGACCACGATTCCCGCTTCCTCTCTGCATCCCAGCTCCTGTAGGTCACTCCCAGCCCCGCTTCCTCACCCTGATCCCAGGTCCCTGGTGTGACTCTGACCCTGCCTCTCCCCGGCCTTCTCCTTGCAGTGAGCCCCACTTCCACCGCGGCCCCGCGGATCACCCGCTCCAACAGCATCCCCACCCACGACTCCACCTTCGAGCTGTACAGCACGTCCCAGATGGGCAGCACCCTTTCCCTGGCTGACAAGCCCAAGGGCATGATCCGCTCGGGCTCCTTCCGGGACCCTGTGGATGATGGTGAGAGTGGTCTGTGCCCTTGCACCAGTGGAGGGGGCTCCCGGGGGGCAGCGGGGCTCTCCGCAGGCTCATCCCTTCTTCCTGGTGCTGCCAGGGCTCTGCTGGATGGGTCCCGCATCCCATCCTTGGCGTCAGAGCTGGGGACGGCAGCCCTGAGGGGCCTGGTGGACTCCTCTGTGCTGCCACTGGCCCTGGGCCGCAGCCTGCCCTGGCTCCTGCGGGTGCCTGGTGTCCCTGGGTTGGCCCCAGGGTGTTTTGGCACCCGGGAACTGGGGACTCAAGCAGCCAGGGAGGGTGGCAGAGCCTCTAGGCTCGGCCAGAGAGGAGGGTGCAGGTGGAGGGTGCTCTCCACACCCTGCTCCGTGCCACGTTCCTGGGGATTCACCAGCCACTCGCCAAGAAATGGACAGTGCTGAGCAGCTGCCGTCCCACCCTCTGCCTCCCCCAGCCCCCTGCAGAGCCGCCCTCCACTGAGAGCTCCCTCCCTGCGCCCTGCTGTGCCCTGCCCCTGCAGCCCCCCAGGGGTGCCGCTGCCCGGGGGTGCTCTGACGACCGGGTTTCATTCTGTTGCAGTTCACGGATCAGTGCTGTCCCTGGCCTCCAGCGCGTCCTCCACCTACTCCTCTGTAAGAGCTGCCTCCATGCTGCACTGCTTTGCGCATGGCTGGGGGGACGCGGGTGGGATCTGGGGGTGCTCTGTGCATGCCTCTGCCGAGCTTGTCTGTGCCTCGCTGCCCTCCTGACTGCCTCTGTCTGTCTGTCCCTCTCTGCTCTCACGCTGCCAGGCTGAGGAGAAGATGCAGTCCGAGGTGAGCCCACGCCCTCTGCTCATCGCTCGCCCCTGCCGCTGCAGCCAGGGTGGGTGCCTGGCCCCTCTCACTCCCGCTGCTCTCTCCCCACAGCAAATCCGCAAGCTGCGCCGGGAGCTGGAGTCCTCGCAGGAGAAGGTGGCCACCCTGACCTCCCAGCTGTCTGCCAACGTGAGTCCCGTGGGAGCCGCCGCAGGACACGCCACTCTCTGTCCCGGCAACAAGAGGGGCTGGTGCCGGCCCGAGCCTGCGAGAGCCTTGATTTCCCCTCTCCAGCCTCTTGTGTCCCACACCTGGCAGCGGGTGCTCGCCCACTCCTGGGTGGTTGCCGGGTGTGGGTGCTCACCCATTTCTCTCTCCACCTTCTCCCAGGCCAACCTGGTAGCGGCTTTTGAGCAGAGTCTGGTGAGCATGACGTCCCGCCTGCGGCACTTGGCTGAGACTGCTGAGGAGAAGGTGGGTGCTGTGTGGGGGCACTGACGGTGCAGAAGGCTGCTCACGGGGCTGGGGGATGCTGGGCTCAGGTGAACCTGCTGCAATGCTGCCTGCCCCAGGGGTGCTCTTGGGGTGAGCCTTGTGCTGTCAGGACATGCTCCATGGCCCCTGGCTCTGCTCCCCCAGGACACGGAGCTGCTGGACCTGAGAGAGACCATTGACTTCCTGAAGAAGAAGAACTCGGAGGCCCAAGCTGTTATCCAGGGTGCCCTGAACGGCACTGATGTCACCCCCAAAGGTCAGGCCTGGTGCTGCAGCCCCTGCTGCAGGGGTCCAGCCCTTCCTGAGCTCCTCACTCCAACCCAGCTGGGCTGCCCCTGGTGTGGAGCCCTGGGGCACAGCTCGCTTCCCTGAGGTGTTCACACGGGCAGCAGGGTCCCCATGCAGGAGCTCTTTCCCACCTAGGAGCCCTGAGCCTGGTGCTGGATAGCCAGAACTGTGACCACAGCAGGCCTCAGCACTGGTGTGGTGTGGGAATGGGATGGTTGTCCTCTCTGGGACACTTTCTCACCCAGCCCTTTGCTGGCAGCCCAGTTTTGGCTGCTGGTCTTGGTTTGTTCCCACAAAAACTTCCTTACTGTGAGGATGACGGAGCACTGGAACAGGCTGCCCAGAGAGATGGTGGAGTCTCCCTCTCTGGAGACTTTCAAGACGCACCTGGACATGTTCTTGTGCAACCTGCTCTAGGTGACCCTGCTTTGACAGGGGGGGTGGACTTGATGATCTCCAGAGGTCCCTTCCAACCCTTACCATTCTATGATTGCTGTTTCTGGCCCCAAAACCACGTTGTGAGTGTGGGGCGCTGGCAGGGAGGTGGGGGAGGAGGGACAGGAGCAGAACAATGTCTGCTCTGGGCATCTCCCTAGTGGTTGAGGTCACTGTTCCGAAGGGCAGTGCTTGTGTGGTGCCTGAACCCCACATCACCTCATGAGGTGGCTCTGAGCACTCAGAGCGTGTTTGGGTGGATGAATGAAGGGGCGCAGGGAGGAGAACTTGGGTGGCTCTGGTGCTGGGGCATACGCAGTTTGCTGATACCTCCTTTCCCAATCTCTCTCACTTCCCTGGCTGGCCCCAGAGCTGCGCATCAAGCGGCAGAACTCCTCCGACAGCATCTCCAGCCTCAACAGCATCACCAGCCACTCCAGCATCGGCAGCAGCAAGGACGCCGACGCTAAGAAGAAGAAGAAGAAGAGCTGGGTGGGTTGGACGGGGCTCTGGCAGGAGGAGCGGGGCTTGGGAAGCCGTGTCAGGGCTCAGGGTCAGTCCCACGGGTCAGCTGCTCTTGGTCTGCCTTGGTATTGTGTTGTCCCCTGGGGACAGCACTGCTGAGGAGCTTGTAGCCACAGTGGATTGTCTTGATGTGTTGGCCAGGACTTCTCCAGCCCCTCTGGGAGTGTTCCCGCCTGGCCCTGCACGCCTGCCCCTTTGTTTGTTCCCATGTCTCCCTTCTGCCCGTGCCGGCTCTGGCAGTGCGGGGGAGCCGGACTCTTCAGCCGGGCAGCCCCTTTCCCGCACCAGGCAGCTCCCAGCTGTACGTGTGATTAAGTCTTGCTTTGTTCTGTTTCTCTCCCCCTATGCTGACCTCAACCCTTTTTTTCCAGGTGTACGAGGTAAGTCCCACACCGTCCCCTCCACCCCATGCTGTGCCCGGCCAGGGCCCTCGCTCCATTGTTCGGGACGGTGCTCATGACACTTCCCATCCCATCCATCCCACCGGCACTAACCCCCAGCATGGGCCACCCGGGGTCCCTGGCTGGGCTGCTCACACTTGGCTGCTTCCTTTGGTGCTGAGGCCAAAATATGCACCCGTGTGGAGGGGCTGAGCTGCTCCAGGCAGCCCTGAGGCAGGAGGAAGGGCTTAGATGGGGATGTGTCCCATGGACGGGGACATGTCCCACAGATGGAGACAGTCCCCTTCTTGCCCGGGGAAGGCAGGCACTCTCCTGACTCCCTGTAGCCAGATATTTTGGGATGGGGATCTCACTGCAGCTTTGCCTGTGGCACTGGGGGGTGATGCTCCCCATCTCCGTGTCACCAGGACTGGCCTGGTGTGGCCCCAAGTGGCTCTGTCCCTGTCAGGATCCACGGGAGTCCTGCCATCAGCAGAACCTGACACCCACCTATTTTTTTATGCCCAAACGCGACACTTTTGCATTTGGGGATGTGCCCGACCAGCCTGTGGGTTGCCTGTGGGAGCTGGGCCAGATCCTACCTGTTCTCCATCCACTCTTGCTCCCACCTCCCCTTGGAGCAGGCACTGGCCCTCCAGGGACACGCGGGGAGCCCGAGGCGCCCATCCTGCCGCTCTCCTGTGGGCTGGCTGAGGACCCAGGCCTGGGTTGGCCCCTGTGCAGTGTCCACCCCCCTTCCCTGGCCTCAGCACGCTGCTCGCCTGCCCGCTGCGCTCCGTGTGCTCTGTGCATGCTGCATGCCCCGCCGGGACCCCCGCGGGGGGCTGGCTGATGCTCTGCTATTCCAGCAGGGTCCCGCAGGGCAGAGGGGGATGTGGGGCTGAAATCATCCCCTTTCAGGAAAGCCCTGGCACTGGGGTGGGGAGTGTCCCCCTAAACACCGCTTGCTGGGATGGCTTTTGTGGGGTGAATGTGAGGATGGAGCAGGGTGCTGGCGTGGTGCATGGCCACCCTGCTGTGGGTGCTGGTGGGGAGCAGGGCTGGGGGAGCCTGACTGGGACATGGGTGTCACTTTGTGGGGCTGTTTGGTGCTGTCCAGGCTGGGGCTGGAGTGTTGCACAAAGGCCTGTGTGGCCCCATCCATCAGCAGAGTGGGATCGGGCCGGTGGCTTCCCTGGGGCAGTGGTAGGACATGGTGCTGCCTGCGATGGGTGTGGTGTTACTGGTCCCAGCTCAGATTGTCTGTGGGTCCTGGGCAGACAGGGACCCCAACTCAGGACTGGGCCAGGACTCTCCGGTGGGCTGTCCCTAACAAGAGCGTTCCATCTCCTGTAGCTACGCAGCTCCTTCAACAAGGCCTTCAGCATCAAGAAGGGACCCAAATCAGCCTCCTCTTACTCAGACATCGAGGAGATCGCCACGCCGGACTCGTCGGCTCCCTCCTCGCCTAAGCTGCAGCATGGCTCCACGGAGACCGCCTCGCCCTCCATCAAATCCTCCACGTCCTCCTCTGTGGGCATTGACACGGCAGAGTGCGTGGGGCCAGGGCTGGTGTCATGGGGTGGGAAGGGTTGGTCGTGGGCGCTGCAGGTTCCTCTCTGGGATGTGTATAAGACTCTGTCTCTCCCTTTGTCTAGGCTTTTCCCAGCCCATGGTGAGGGTGAGCCAGAGAAGAAGGAGGTGTCGGAGCTGCGGTCAGAGCTGTGGGAGAAGGAGATGAAGTTGACGGACATCCGCCTGGAGGCCCTCAACTCAGCTCACCAGCTGGAGCAGCTGCGGGAGACCATGCACAACATGCAGGTGAGGACACTGCCAGCAGCCTGGCTGGCTCAGAGCACCCAGGTGGCCACAGTCCTGCAGCTGCGGCCCCAGGACGCTGCTGGCACCCGGCTGCTCACCCTGTGCCGTAACTGGTTCTGCCCCAGCTGGAGGTGGATCTCCTAAAGGCTGAGAATGACCGGCTCAAAGTGGCTCCAGGGCCCTCGGCAGTGCCAGGCTCCGTTCCCAGCCATATCACGAGCACATCGGCCTCCTCTTCACCGCGGCGCTCCCTGGGTCTCACTCTTGGCCATGCCTTCAGCCCCAGCCAGGGGGACGCAGGTAGGGGTGGTGGAGCTGCTGGTGGATGGGGAAGGGCTGGGACAGAGGCGTGTGGTGGGAATGAGCTACTGCTCACCTGGAGGCAGCTGGGCATGGGGATCTGTCATGCTGCCGGTGTTGCCGTCGGCCGCAGCAGGATTTGGCTCAGGCTGGGCACGGTCAGGCCCCGGTGGCTCAGCGTTCCTTGACGGCACAGCCTCCCTGCTCCATCCCTAGATGTGTCCCCCATGGACGCTGTCAGTGCTGGCACCCAGAAGGATGAGCTGACGCTGCGGATTGTGGTACGCATGCCACCCCAGCACATCATCAAGGGGGTAAGTGTGAGTGATGTGGGGAGCCTGGACTGTCCAGTGCCCTGGCCAAGGGGCAGAGGATGCCCTCCAGCAGTGCTCCAGCTCTGCACACCTCTGCCTTGGCTTCTAGGACCTCAAGCAGCAGGAGTTTTTCCTGGGCTGGACCAAGGTGAGCGGGAAGGTGGACTGGAAGATGCTGGATGAGGCTGTCTGCCAGGTCTTCAAGGTAGGAGCATGAGGACCTCTCCTGAGAGCCATCCCTTTATACTGCTTCACTATGCCTCGTGCTCCCTGGTCCAGGTTCTTACCAGTGTCTTCTGGAGCTGCTGGGCTCTGCGTGCTCCCTGCCAGCCCTCAGGGGCACTCAGAGCCCTGTCCTTGCCCACGTAGGATTACATCACCAAGATGGATCCTGCTTCCACGCTGGGGCTCAGCACCGAGTCAGTCTACGGCTACAGCATCAGCCACATCAAGCGGGTCCTGGACACGGAGCCGCCGGAGCTGCCGCTGTGCCGCCGGGGCCTGACCAGCATCGTTGTGACACTCAAAGGTCAGTGTCAGAGGTCACCTCAACATCAACAAAAACTTCTTTGCTGTGAGTGTGGCGGAGCCTAGTCCAGCCTGCCCAGAGAGGTTGTAGTCTCCTTCTCTGGAGAGATTCCAAACCCACCTGGATGCAATCCTGGGCCTTCTGCTCTGGATGACCCTGGTGGTGCAGGGATGATGAGATGATCTCCAGGGGTCCCTTCCAACTCTTACCGTGATGGGGTTCTGTGATTCTGTGTCAGAGAGGCTCCATCACTGTCCCACTGTCCCTCTGTCTCGCGGTGTCTTGGGTTGTGAGCAGAACCCTCAGCCCTCCCCTGCCTGCAGGCTTGAAGGAGAAGTGTGTGGACAGCCTGGTGTTTGAGACGCTCATCCCCAAGCCCATGATGCAGCACTACATCAGCCTCCTGCTGAAGCACCGGCGGCTCATCCTCTCAGGACCCAGTGGCACTGGCAAGACCTACCTGACCAACCGCCTGGCCGAGTACCTGGTGGAGCGCTCGGGTCGGGATGTCACTGAGGGCATCGTCAGCACCTTCAACATGCACCAGCAGTCCTGCAAGGTGAGGGTGCACCACAGCCACGAGCGTCCCTGTTGGCACTGGTGCTGCCATCCCCATTGGTGTCCATGCTGTGGCCACACATGTGACACTCGGCCCCTTCCTTCCAGGACCTGCAGCTGTACCTCTCCAACCTGGCCAACCAGATTGACCGCGAGACGGGCACGGCAGATGTGCCGTTGGTGATCCTCCTGGATGACCTGAGCGAGGCTGGCTCCATCAGCGAGCTCGTCAATGGCGCACTCACCTGCAAGTACCACAAATGGTGAGAGCCCCCCACACCCTGCTGCTCTCAGCAAGATTCCTGGGCTGGTGGAGATGAGACCGTGTGTGTCTGCTATGCCCAGACCAGCTCTGTCATGTGTGGGGGTGATGCAGGGCGTGTTCCTTCATGGATCCTGTCTCTCTGTGTCACTCCCTCAGCCCCTACATCATTGGGACCACCAACCAACCTGTGAAGATGACCCCAAACCATGGCCTCCATCTCAGCTTCAGGTGGGAGTCACACATCACTGATAATCATCCCTGGGGGGTTGGGAGTGTAGAGGCCCCCACTCCTCCACCGGGACAGTTGTGGAATTGTAGACTGGTTTGGGTTGGAAGGGACCTCTAAAGCTCATCTAGTCCAGCCCCCCTGCAGGGAGCAGGGACATCCCCAACTAGAACAGGTTGCTCAGAGCCCTGTCAAGCCTGACCTTGAATGTCTCCAGAGATGGAGCCTCCACCACCTCCCTGGACAACCTGTTCCAGTGTTCCACCACCCTACTAGTAAATAAGTTCTTCCCAACATCTAGTCTAAATCTTCCCTTCTCTGGTTTCAAACCACTGTTCCTCATCCTGTTGCGACACACCCTTGCAAACAGCCCCCTCCCCAGCTGTCCCCAGGTCTGGGGACACATCCTGTGACTGGGGACCCTGATGAGGACTGAGCCCCAGGCCTGTCCGTGCCATCCCAGAACAATCCAGTGCCCCAACCTTGGGCAGGGTTAGGGGTGCCAGGAGGTCCCACGAGGGTGCTGAGGAGCAGGGCAGCTGAACACCGAGTCCTTCCCACAGGATGCTGACCTTCTCAAACAATGTGGAGCCGGCCAACGGCTTCCTGGTGCGCTACCTGCGGCGGAAGCTGCTGGAGTCAGACACTGATGTCAACGCCAACAAGGAGGAGCTGCTGCGTGTGCTGGACTGGGTGCCCAAGCTCTGGTACCACTTGCACACCTTCCTGGAGAAACACAGCACCTCTGACTTCCTCATTGGTACGGCCTTTGCCACACACCTCCCTCCTCTTCCTTGCACTGCCAGGAGCCCCCAGGGACTGGGACAAAACCCTCCCAAAGGAACTCAGGGAGCTGCCAGGCTGCCCCATGTCCCCCAGTCCCACACAACCTGAAGCCAGTGGGTGACATGAGCAAGTGTTGCTCTTTCCTGGGTGGCGTTTGTTGCCATGCCCCATGGGAGCTGCCACCGTGGTGTCAGCCAAGGCCGCCTGTCTTACTGGCACATCCTTGGGCGCAGCGGAGCTGTGTTGTCCCAGACAGGTCTCCCTTTGCCTCACCATACTTTTTTGGGGGGTAGGTTGAACTTTGTAGTGCCTTTTCTTGCTCAGGAACTTGCTTTCTGCCCATGTGTGTCAGGCAGATGTTGCCTTGACACTGCTCCCAGGAGAAGGTGGAGCCCAGGACCTTGGTGCTGCGCTGCCATGGAGCTGGTGACTAGAGCAGGGGGACCCAGCTCCTGTTTTCACTCTGCCTTCCCCCCACAGGTCCCTGCTTCTTCCTGTCGTGCCCCATTGGAATTGAGGATTTCCGGACCTGGTTCATTGACCTGTGGAACAATTCCATCATCCCTTACCTGCAGGAGGGGGCAAAAGATGGGCTCAAGGTATCCAGAGCTGCTCGCTGTGTGGGGACGCAGGCCAGCGATGCTTGAGGACTTGCTTATGCAGCAGTGTCATGGGGCAGGGAGAGGGGAGGCGCTGGGATTTGGGGCACAGGTGCCATCTCTGTCAGGCCTTGTCCTGCCCTGTGCCTGCAGCTGGACGCAGCCGTGTCCTGGGGTGCTCAGGGTGGGGGTTCAGGGTGTCACATCGCCCTGACATGTGCTACTTGCTCCCTGCAGGTCCACGGGCAGAAGGCAGCCTGGGAGGATCCCGTGGAGTGGGTGCGGGACACCCTGCCCTGGCCGTCAGCGCAGCAGGACCAGTCCAAGCTGTACCACCTGCCCCCACCCACCATTGGGCCCCACAGCAGCGTCTCCCCGCCCGAGGAGCGCACCGTCAAAGACACAACGCCCAGCTCCCTGGACGCAGACCCTCTGGTACGACCCTGCTGCACCAGGCACTGGGAGGTGGGCTGGGCGGTGCTGGTGGAATGGGGCGGGCAAGGTGGAGCTTTGCCTTCCTGGTTAGTGTGAAAAACCTGATTTGGGGATGCAGAAACGTTTTGCCCTCCTGGGAGGAGCGGTGGGTGCAGGATGGTGGTGCTGGTGGGCAGGCTGCACACTGAGGCCTGCTGTGGTGTGTGCTAGTGAACGTGAGCATCCCAGCAGTGCCCACAGCCAGCTCCTGATGGCGGGGAGGGATTGTGCAGCATCTCTGGGCTTTGCTTTTCCCTGTGAGGAGCTTTGTGGGGTGACTGGTTTGTGGCCTGGTGGCCTTGGCTTCCCCAGGGCAGCCAGAGCCCTGTTGCCCCCCTTGGCTGGTGCCACCCTTCTCTCCCTGCAGATGGCCATGCTGCTGAAGCTCCAGGAAGCTGCCAACTACATTGAGTCTCCCGACCGTGAGACCATGGTGGATCCCGACCTGCAGTCAACTCTGTGAGGCCCGGTCGTGCCGGCCCAGGCGGAGGGGAGCCACCACGAGCCACGGCTGCTGCCGGGCTGCTCTCCCTCTCCTCTGGCGTCCCAGAGCGTGGGGCTGGCGAGCGAGCGGAGAGGAACCAGGGCTCAGGCGTGTCCCGTGGGGAAGCTTGGCTCGTCTGCGGGAGAGCGCGATTGTGCCATCTCCTCTCCCAGCCCTGGGGGTAGGAGAATCCTGGTTTCTCTTCTTGTTTTTTTTTTTCTGTCTCTATTGCAAACTCTCGGGCTTTGAGGCCAGGGTGACCGATGTGGCTGAGCCCCTGCTCCCGGGAGCCGCAGGAAGGCCCCTGCGTGGGGCAGGGACCCCGCGGGAGCTGCCTGGGCTGGAGCTGGGGGTGCAGGAGGAGTGTGTGGCTGCAGGGCGAGAGCGCAGGCACGAGGGTCTTCAGCTCCCTCTCAGCCCAGCCAGGTGCAGCCCAGGGCAGGCACCGAGGGAGCGGGTGCTGTGGGACGTGCCTGTCTGGCGCTGGCTGAGGAGGAGCACGGCTCTTGCCACTGTCTTTGTGCGTTCCCTGTTCCACCTGCATGGCAGCCGCTGCGACTAGGACAGCCCAATAAACCCTGCTTGGATTATTTTATTTTGTTCCCTCCCCCGCCCCCTTCCCCTATTCCTTTGGCTGAGTCCAGACTTGACTTTGCTCCCTTTTTTGTTCTGGTTCTTGGCTCTCCTGGCCTGGAGCCTGTGGCCCGATGCCCGCCTCTTCCCCGTAAGCAGCTCCCTTTCCCTTTGGCTTCTTTTGCAGCTGTTGGTTCCACCACTCAAAACACCTCAGTTACTGAACTGGTGCTCACTGGACCATCTCCAGTCCCTGAATCCACCTCCTGGGGCCTCACAGCTTGGCTGAGGTGGGACATGGCAGCCACAGGCCGTGGGATGCTCTCAGAGCAGCCCCGTGCCTGGAGGCACCACCTCCCCAAAAGTACAAGGCAGGGTCGGGCCCCGGGGCTGGGGTCTCCCACCAGGTCAGGGGGCCAGGGGCCTCCCCCTGGACACAGGGTGGGCGCTGCTGCCCCGGCTCTGGGCAGCCAGACACCTGCCCCGTCCCCTGGGTGCTGGAGGGCACAACCTGCCCTGTTCCCCTGGGCTCTGCCGGGCCTGGGGGAGTGGGTTGGCAAGTCCTGGCTCTCCAGGGCCCTGTGCCAACCCGCGCCCTTTGCCCTGGCAGGGTCACACTGTGCCCCGCGTTGGTGCTCTGGGTGCACCCAGGGCTGCTGTGTGTCCTCTCAGCCCCACCGTGCAATGGCACAGACGAGGCTCCTGGCACAGAGGGGATCAGCCCGGTGCTGCTGCGGTGCCTTAACCCCCGGCTGTGTGGGAAGGGGGCACAGGGGGCTGGACCGGCGCTGGCACAGCCGGCTCTGGCCCCGGTGTCCTCTGGCTGTCCCCAAAGCCAGCTGGGCTGGGACAGGGGTGCTGGCACTGGCCTGAGCACAGCCGAGCTGCTGCTGCTGCTTGTCCCCAAGCGTGACTCCAGGTGCTCTGCTGGGGCCACCACCTCCCTCCCCGGGCCCAGCTGGGCTCTGGGTCCACCCTGGTCTTTGCTGCCACCCAGCTCAGCTCCCATCCTCAGCTGGGGCCCTGCAGAGCCTTTGGTGGAGAGGTGACCCCAGGGCTGGCTCTGCTGAGCCCATCCTGTCGCTAAGCTCTGCCTGGCTGGGGCCTGGGCAGCGGCAGCACCGCTGTGCCGTGGCTGGGGTGGCCTTCAGGGACACCCCGCAACCCTCCAAACAGGCATCTCCTCCAATGCCCTTGGTGCTGCCGGTGCCCTCAGAGGCAGCTGCCACCTTTGCCCTTGGTGCTCTCAGCCGGGGCGTTCTTGCCTTGCCGCCTGGCGCATCCCAGCCGTGGCGCGCGCCCCGTGGTGCTCACTTTGTTTGTCCCACAGCCTCCTGCCGTCCCCCTCTGCCACCCGGGGCCGGCCAGCCCGGTCCCGTTGCACAGGGATGTCCCCACCCACGCTGGCTTGGGCGCTCGGGCTTTCTCTTTGCCATTTCTTGTGTTGCCACCGTCAGCCGAGGACTCGCTGTAAATAGATCTGTAGTCGAATGCCCTGCGTGAGTTGGTGGGGCCCGGCCCTGCGCCTCTTTCCTCTTTTCTTNGCTTTTTTTTTTTTTTTTTCTTTTTTTTTTTTTTTTGTACTCTGTGATAACTGTGCTGTGCTGACTTCTGTTCTGATTGTACGAGACACTGGCTCAGCAGCCGCTCGAGGCTGGCGCCGCACACCCGGCTCTCCCCTCCAGCTCCTCTAGCCCTCAGGGCTCCAGTGCCCAGGGCAGGAAGGGGAACGATGCACCTTTGGGGGCTGCCACATGCCCGGGCCAGGCTCTGTGTCCCTGACACCCCCAGGGAACCACCAAAACCTCGACCAAACTGTCCCTGTCACCTCTCGCCTGGGCTGCGGTGCTGTGCGTCCTTCCCCTGCCCAGGAACGTGCGGGTAGCTGGGGATGCGCTGTGGTATAAACCAGGAGGAATCTCTGTGGGGAATAGGAGGGGCAAGGGTGATGCCAGCAGGGGTGCCCTGGGATGCGACATGGTGGGGGGGCTTTCACTGGCTTTCCCCTGCTGGAGGGTTCCTCCTGGCTTACACCAAGTGTGTCCCCAAGTGTGGCGGCTGCCAGGGGACCAAGCGTACCCCAGGGCTGCCAGTGTCTGTGGGCTGAGCCGCACTTTCCCCAGGGGGATGGGTCCAAGGGTTGCACTAACTCATCCCCTGCCACCCCTAAGGGTGCCTGTTACCCCCCAAGGGTGCCTGTCACCCCAAGGGTACCTGCTGCCCCCAAAGGTACCTGCCAACCCCAAGGGTACCTGACACATGTAGGGTCCCTGTGACCTCCAAAGGCGACTCTCACCCTCCCAGGGGTGCCCAAACAACCCCAAGGGTGCCTGTCACCCCGTAGGGTACCCGTCACCCCCCAGGGGTGCCTGTCCCCCTATAGGACCAGTCACTCCCAAGGGTACCTATTGCCCCCCAGCGTGTCTGCCGCCTCCAAGGGTACCCAACATGCCCAAAGGAGGGCACCCCCCAAGGGTGCCTGTCCCTTCCAAAGGTGCCTCTGCTGTCCCCCAGGGTGCCCATCACCCCCCCAGGGCACCTGCCACCTCCCAAGGTGCCCGTGGCCCCTGGGAGTGCCCAGAGCCCTCCCGAGGGGCTGGAGCTGGGAGTTGCCAGCGCTTCACCCTCCTGCCCCCTCGAGCTGCTGCTGCCCAGTGGCCTGAACCTTACAATTTTAGCTTTTTTCTATTAAAAAACAAAACAACCTTTTTTTAATTAAATAAAAGGGCAAAATGGATACAAATTCCTGTTTTAGATGATCTGTGTAATTGACTGGGTTTTGTGTTTCTTAACTGCATGGTATTCCTGCCGAGGGGTTTTATAGCACTTTTTAAATTTCTCTTTACGATTTTGGTCCAGATTTCTACTGCTCTCGCCTGTCTGTCTTTTGCTTTTTCCGTGCATCCTCCAAGTTTGTAAACTCGCTCCATTTTCTACCTGATGTTGAGACCCAACCCCACGTTGTACATAGCTGCGGGAACAATCATAGGGAACAAAACACCATCTGGACTCTTTCCACCATTAGTTGTTTTTACTTACAAGAAATTTTCAAAGAAGTATAAAAAGAAGCCAGGAAAAAAAAGAAAAAAAAAAGGCTTAAGGATATTCCGAAAGACAGAAACAAATCCAGCCCTGCACCAAGTCAGCTCCTGCTGCCCACGCTGCCCGCACCACCCGGCATGTCTCTTCTCGGTCGTCTGTCTAACACCATTGGATTCAATAAAGTTATCTCCTGTACCTCCTGGCTGCTGGTCCTGTGTCTGGGGCGCCGCGGGCTCCTCTGTTTGGGAACCGGGGAGGATGGTTGTGCCGGTACCACCACACGTCTACTCCTGTGGTCGCCCTCCGGCTAAATCCAGGATGGGGAATGTTGTAGAAACGTTCCTGGTTGGAAATCCTGGCTGGGCAACCTGCTTTGGTTGCAGATGTCCCTGCTCGCTGAGGGACGGGTTGGACTAGATGAGCTGTGAAGGTCCCTTCCCACCCAAACCGGTCTGTGATTCCACGGTGGGAGTGGTTTTGGCAGCTGGGGACCCCTCACCTGAGATTCAGCTAAGTCTGGATCGTGCTGAAATGCTCCTGGTTTGAAATCCTGGGGGTTTTGTGCAATGCTGACAGGGGGGACCCTTCTCCTGGGCAGGAAGGGCCGAGCGTACCTTGAGCGTGCAGGGGGGAGTGGGAGGCTCAGAGCGGGCAGGCATCTCCCGGGCCCCCTTCACCTCACCAGGTCTAGTCCCCATCTCCTCTTTGATGTCCCCTTTGGTGGCAGATGCCACCCCGCACGTCCAGCACAGGGGTAGGGACGTGGGACGGGTCTCTCGGGCAGCGGTGGCTGCTGTGCCCTGCACGGGGGTGAGGATGTGGCTGCAGATCCCGGCCGAGGGGAAGGGGGATCCCCGGAGTGATTTGGAAGCTGGTTTCCACTCGGGAGAGCGAGGCTGGAGTGAGGACAGATGCTTCAGGAGCCGCTAATTAATCACAGAATGGTGCTGAGCTGTCGCAGGCTGCAGTGGCGAAGGCGAGGCCGGGAGAGGGCACTTCCCACCGGCTCCGTGCCAGGAGAGTTCAAGTCAGTTCATTGCCAGTGGGCACGATCCTGAACCTGGAGGGTGCGGCTGGTTTGGGGGCCTCTCATCTGCAGGGCCGTGTCATGAGCATGTGCCCCAGCCCTGTGCTCTCGCTGTGGCCCTGCGCAGGCAGCAGAGCGGCAGAAGGGGCCCGTGCTGGGATCTACGCATGGCGATCCCACAGGGATTTCCATCCTGACGGCCGCGGCGCAGAGCGAGCGAACCGAAGGAGCGGGTCCTTGTGCGCTGGGGGTGCCGAGGGATCAGGCAGGGATGATGCGATGCTTCCGTTTCAGCCGGGCACCCACGCTTGGGAATACTCAGTTGTGTGTTTCGAGGGTGACAGGCAGGGGAGGGTCCTATCGGTTCGGGAAACAGCACCCATGGGCTCGGGGCTGTGGTGGGGATGTGGCCCCTCGCAGGGACCTTCCCCTGCCTTCAGCAGCTGAGGGGAGCTGGGGAGTGACTCCGTGGGGTGGGGGCGCTGCTGCAGGGTTGGGAGGGATGAGAAAGGGACCTGGGGGACACAGGGACCCCAGCAGCACCTGGACACATTGAGAACGGTCACCGTGTACTCACAGTACCCAGGAGGTACAGCTGCTCCCGCCGGGTACTGTACCCGGCCATCGGGCACTGCAACCCTGGGTACCGCGCCTGGCACCCTCTGCAGCACCCCTGGGCTACAGCACCCAGGGCAGGTGCAGCAACACCCAGTGCACATCGAGCAGCACCCAGGAGCTCCTTCCAAGACATCTGCAACCAGAGCAGGTTGCTCGGAGCCCTGGCCAACCTCACCTGCAATGGGTACAGGGATAGAGCATCCTTAACATCTCTGGACAACCTGATCAATGTCTCACTACCCTAATTTTACATTTCTTCCCTATGTTCAATTTAAAGCCACATTCTGTTAGTTTAAAACCATCCCCCCTTGTCCTGTCCCCACAGGCCCTGCTCCAAAGTCTGTCCCCATCTTTCTGCCAGGCCCCTTGAAGCCCTGCAAGGCCCCCAGAAGGTCTGCGCGGAGCCTTCTCTTCTCCAGGCTGAACCCCCCCAGCTCTCCCAGCCTGGCCTCCCAGCAGAGGGGTTCCAGCCCTCCCAGCATTGCTGGGGCCTCCTCTGGCCCCGCTCCACCAGGTCCCTGTCTCTGCTGGGCTGAGGCCTCCAGAGCT
>WEIS01067127.1:0-10252 GCA_013389965.1 Todus mexicanus | reverse complement strand
CAGCCGTTCGGGCACTGCGGGACGGGGCAGCCGCGCTCCCGTCCCGGGCTGAGCCGTGTCCCGGGGCCGGGAGCAGGGAGGGCACCGGCGCTGGCCGCAGCTCCCGGGGCGCGGTTCCCAGCTCCGCCCGGTGCCCCGGGGCTGGCCGTGGGGTGCTGCGCCCCGAAGGCAGCCGGGAGCAGGGCCCGCTGGGGAACCGGGGGTGCAGCCGCTGCTGCGGGGGCCGCGGAGCTGGCAGGGACCCCCCCGGGGGCGCGGGACCCCCAAGGACGTGGGACCCCTCGGGGGTGCAGAGCAGAGCCGCCGGGGGATGCTCCAGCTCCGCATCCTGACGGGGGGTGCGGTGCCCTTGGGGTTCGGGGCCGGGGGTGCGGAGCTGTCCCCGGGGCACCGCGGGGAACCCACCCCCGTGCTGGAAACCGGTGGAAGCCGCGTGGCTCTGGCCGTGGGGCACCGCAGGCTCCCCCTGCACCGGCGGCTCCTCCGTAGCGGCCTGGCCGGGAGCCAGCTCCAGCCGGTCCCTTCTCCGGACCGAATTTCCCCGCCGTGGCTGCCGCAAGCTCCGGGATCCTCCCTCGCTCCTCCGCTCGCCGCGTCCGTCAGGGAGGGGGTGTGAGCCCCGGGATGCGGCCCCCAGCCCCCCCGAGGCTGCTTCTGCAGCGGGGCAGGGGCGAGCCCGGGGCGCGGCGCTGGGGCCAGGGGACTGGGGCGCCCCAACTCTGTGCGGCCCCTGCGCCGGGCTCCTTGGCGCAGCGCTCGCCTATCCTCCAGCTCAGAGTGGCTGGGGCACTGGGTGCTGGGGGGGTACCACCCGCTGGGGCAGTGGGTGCTGTGGGATGCCACCCGCTGGGGCACTGGGTGCTGGGGGGGTACCACCCTCTGGGGCAGTGGGTGCTGTGGGGTGTCACTTGCTGGGGCACTGGGTGCTGTGGGGTGCCACCCGCTGCAGGGGTGTCGCCCATTGCAGAGTGTCCGGCGGCGAAGTCCTCCTGTGCCGTGGCAGCTGCAGGGCGCTGCAGGACTCCCCGCCTGCTTCTCTGCAGCAGGGAAAACTTCAGTCCTGTAGCGAGAGCTCTGCTTTCTGGTGCGTCGAGGTGCTACTGCAGCTGTGTCACTCCTGTGCACGCTGAGTGGAAGCGCAGTCACCGGCAGGAGTCGTCTCCCGCCTGCTGCATTATTCCTCGCTGGTGCAGCCTCTTGGCCGCACGCTGCTGGAGCCCCTGGGACACCCCCGGGGTGACCGCTGCTCTCAGCCTTTGCTGCGCTCCGATGCTTTTGGCCGCTGCGTCTTGGTGGGAAGAAGTGTGGCGTGTGGTGGTCTGTGCGCCGAGGCAGCGCGGGGCACCATGGAGGTGATGCACCCAAGGTCATGGAGGCCAGCAGTAGCAGTGGGATGTCACCTGCACTGCACAATCCGACAAAACACCCCCCAGACCCCCAAAGCCCTCTCAGAGTGATGTTCTGTCCCCTTCTTGCATCTGGGTGAAGTGCAGAAATGAGTCTGACCTTGCCCCATGGCTCAGCTCTGAGCCTGGCTCTCCCAACCCCCCGTGGTGAGCACTAGTGCCCCAGTTGCCGGGAGCTGGCCCGAAGCCCTGGTGCCCCCAATTCTGCAGGGCAAGGACACGTCCCTCGCCGCCCGTTATCCCGGCGGTAGCAGCAGCAGTGAGGCGGCACCGGCTGCACTGCATCGCTGCTGGCAGCCCTGGCTCTGCACCCCTCTGCTGCGCAGTGCCCAGAGTCACGGGAGGAGGGAGGACATGTGAATATATACATAGATCTCCATATGTATTTGGATATATTCTTACGTATATGACTGCAGAGGGGAGCTGCAAACCAACCACCTCTCTGCCGGTGAGTAGCCCACACTCCGTGGTGCCGGCCGGCCGAGGTGGGATGCCGCAGCGGTAGCGTGTGCTGCCAGCTGCTCCCAGGGGAGCTGCCTCCTGTTCCATGAGCACCGGGGACGGTCGCTGGGCTTGAGCTAAAGGCTACTGAAGGGAGCGGGGCCTCCTGCTCACCCCCTGAGGGGTAGGATTGGGCCCTTTCTCGGGCTCATGGCGATTTTGGCAAAGCCCCAGCTCCAGGAGCCGGATGACTGCAGCTCCTAATTATGACTTGAGTTTCTCCTTCTCTGGGCTGCGCAGGAGAGCCGCGAGCTGGCAGCCTGATATCCTCCAGCAGGGTAGATGCCCGAAGCAAATAGACAGGACCCAGTGCTCGCTGGTTTTCAAATCTTGGGATTTTTTTTCCTCCTTACCCCCTGGCAGCAGAGCTCGGCGCTGTGCCCGGCTGTGCTCCTCCTCAGCCTGGTGGCCGCCAGCACTTTACCTGTGCCAATATCCGGAGCTGCCGGTAAGTGTAGTCTGGCAAAATGCTTTTTTGCCGTTGGCTGTGGTCGGCCTTTCCCTCCCGGGTGGAAACCTGGCTGTTCCCCAGCTTCTCCCCACACCCGGCTGCGGCTGCCCTCGGCTCGGCTCCTGCTGGAGCCCGCATTCCCCAAAGTGCTCGTTGATTATTAGCCCTAATAATTGTGTTATCGCATCGACTGAAGTGTTTCAGATGCCAAAGCTAATTTTGCTCTTCATGCCTTCCTTCACCAGTAATGGGATTTTGATAACATCACGCGTCCAAAAGTATTGGATAAACTCGGCATAATTCCCCACTTATTAATTAAACTGTAAATTAGGCAACGTGCGACTGGAATCCAAAATGCCCCGCACCAGCGTAATCCTTAAGCCAGGGACGGTACCAGCCCTGTGTTGGCACTGGCCTGTCCCTGCCGAGCCCTGGGTTGTGGGATCCCAGTGTGTGCCCCTGAGCTGGGGCTGCCACGTCCCAGTGGAACCGCCAGCTCCATTGCTTCCTGCGAGCTGGAACTTGAGGGATGCTTCATCTGAGCCGGTGTGTGGAGGAGTCATCACCACAGCACTCCTGGATTTCGCTGCCGGGTGGACAGTGGGATCAGGGACTGGCAGAGCTTTCTGTCACCCCAGGATGCTTCTGCTGGTGCTGCAGGCTCTGTGCTGGGGCTCTGGGAACTGCAGCTGGCTCCAGCAGAATGTGTGGCCATGCTGGGCTGGGCCACATTGCTGCTCTCTGGACCTGCACTTGGCTCTCCCGGTGTGGGCAGTTGTTTGACTGTGCCAGACCCATCCCTGTTCACTGCCGGCAATTGGGCATCTGCAGCTCCACCTGCCTGGAAGGGGCTCCTGTTGTGTCGGGGCATCCTTCACGTCTTGGAAAAATGATGTGTTTTTGTTGATGTAGGGTGTTTCTTGCTTCCCAGCCCTGCAGGGCTGCAGCAGATACTGGCGCATCCCCAGGGGCTATGGGGGAGCCAGGAGCAAAGTGGGTGCCTGTGGCACAAGGTGCCGGTGGGTTCTGGGGGCAGAATTGGTGCTGAGTTTGAGAACATCCAGCCCCCGAGCCCATGCTGAGCTGGAGCTGGCCTCGGGGATCGTCGTACTGCTGGGGGCCCCGGGGGGCCGCTCTGGGGCTGGGCTGAAGCCACAGGGCTGGATGAGGGTCTGCAGGCAGCGAGGATGCCTGGGATGTGCTGGGCTGGGTGGAGGTTGGCAGAGGTGATCCGGCAGCGCTGGCACGGGTCAAGATGTCCCTCGTTGTCCCTGAACCCGCTGCGGTCCCTCACACCAAAGAGGCTGCCAAAACCTCCCAGAGCTGGGACCAGCCCCTGAACCCCTTGGCAACGTCGCAGTGTGTTGGGGGCGATGCTTCCTGCCTTCTCCTGTGGGGCTTGGTATGTTCCCGGTGACATGCTGGGACCGAGGGCTGCTGCGACTGGGGATCCCCGAGGTGGCACCGCTGCTCCCATCGGCCTCCAGTAGGGGATTCAAGGGGGGAAAACAACCCCACATTTCAGTGCCGTGCACGGATTTACAAGCACAGAGACGCCTTGCGGGACTCTGACACAGTCTCACTCTGCTCCTGGGGGAGAGATGGGGTTTGCTCCTGGGACTGAAGCCCAGTGAGAGCTGGGGGTGAAAATGCCCGTGTGTGCCCGCTGCTGCCCACGCGTGAGCCCTGTGTCGCTGCCGGCAGCCTGGCGCAGCCGCTGCCTTGTGCTGCAATGAGCCGCGGTGTGGCTGTGCCAGGCTCAGGCTCCGAGCGCCTGATGGACACTGGTCGGGTGGCCCCGGCCCGGGGGGACCCTCAGAAGGGACGGTGGCTGCTGATGCTGGTTTGGCAGCGGGTGCTGGGCCCTGGGAGCTGGGGTGCTTTGCAGCTCCCCAGGCAGCTGGGCTCTCTGGGTTATTTGCGGGGGGAACAAGCTTCCCTGGGATGCACCAGTGGAGCAGCTGCTCTGAGCAGCTGGGAGGTACGCGCCCTTGTGCTTGTGTCCCCAAACCACCTGAAGCAATGTAGGGACGCAGCTCCGAGGTGCTGGGGAGGAACAGAGGACCCCATACACCATGGGGGGCCTGTGCCCATTGCCTGGGTTGGGCTCCTGGCTTTCACGGTGGCTTTTCTCCATCTTCACAGGATTTATTCATGGGTGTCCTGGCCTTGGTGGTGCTTCATGCCATGATTAAATCCCCCTGGCCTGGCGCGGTGCTGTGTTCCCACCTATGCCATCAATGTGCATCTGCCATCCAGTTTCTCACCCCAAATGCCACCAGAGTGGGTGGTCCCAGAGACACGGGTCTGTACTTTGCCTCTGGGGCTCTTGGAGTCGGGCAAACAGCCGCTGGCATCGCTCCCAGAGGCAACCAGTCCCCAGGGCCTGAGCCCTGGCTCGCAGGAAGGAGGGAGATCTCGAAGGTCGGACTGGGAGCCACTTGGATTTCCAACACCAGCCTTGGCAGGTGTGCTCTAGACATCTTACTGGGGGCTGCAGCCCTGACAGGCACGTGGAGCCTCACCCCTGGAAATGGCACCTTGTGGCTTACATCTGTGTGCTCAGCTCGGGAGCCGTGCAGGGCGAGCATTCCCCAGCCTCCTGTCTCAGATCGATCCGCCTTGTCTCCTGGAGCAGCTTCTGGCTTTTCCCCAGGAGTTTGTCTGGCTTCTGTTTTTCTCCCCCCGTATCGATCAGGAGCCATCGCTGTTGCACGGGGTGGTTGCCAGGGAGGGCTGGCAGTGGGCAGTGGTGCAGGCAGAGCAGTGTGGGCCTGGGCGGGCAGGATTTGGGCTCTCTCACTTGTGAGGTGCCTTCAGAGTGTCAGAATAACCCAACAATCGCCTTCTATTGCCCTATTTAGCTGTGCTGGTCTCGCTGGCAGAGCCACTATAGCATCACTGACACCAGAGGGTGAGCTGGGTTCTGGCAGCACCTGTCCCCCTTTCTTTGGGAGGCTTTTTGGACATTCACAGCTCTGTGTGCCAAGGGTGGACTGTCTGTGCTGGCTGCGGTTGGGGTGAACCTGGTGCTGCGGCATCTGGTGCCTTGTGGGATGCTCTGGTGTCCTTGGGGATGGCTGCATCCCCACGGCTCAGGGGACCGTGCTCTCCAGCAGCTGCAGATGCCTTTTCCGTGGTTGCTGTGGTGGCATGTGACACACGGCACGTGCCGAAACCCTCGGGATGAAGAGCTGATGGTGAGCCGTGCCTCCAGCCCCTGCAGCATCCCCATGGGTTGCTAGGACATGGGTAGCCCATCCCATTCTCATCACAAGATCGTGCTTGTGCCACCACGCCGGGGGCTGGAGAGGCTTTGGGCTCTCGTAGGTGAGGGGACCTTGACCTCTGCCGGTACCAAACTCTGTGGCTGTAGAAGCAGGTACCTTGTCTCTCTCTCTCTCCTTTGCTTCCCGGCTAATTAGCAAGGCGGTTGCCTTCTGGGCGATCTCTGGAGCATCGCAGCAGCAGCGGCAGATGAAAGCGGAGAGCCAGGAGCCGTAGCGGGCAGAGGGGAGAAGGCGCTCGCAGCTCCTTCGCTGCTTGCACCCAAACCACTGTTGGCTGGGTGGGCAGTGGCTGCCGCAGGGCCCGGAGCTCTCGCACCAGCCCCAGTTTCAGGTTCCCTGTGTTCTTCCCTTGCTGCTGGGGCAGCAGTGGTGCCAGTGGGAGTGATAGTTGAAGCCTGACCTCCCTGGGAAAGGGGGGCTTGCACCCATGGTGCCAGGCACAGGTCTGAACACCTGACTGCGAGCCTCCCCTCCTGGCTGAAGCAGGCGTGGGCATCGTGTGCCACCGCTCACCTCTTCCCCGTTTCACCTCGGTGCTGGCCTGATTTTAGAGGCGAAGGCACAGAAAATCCCTGAGCCGCCTGCTGCAGATGCCAGCAGTGGTCCCAGAGTAGGGAGATGTCCTCGGGTAGGGACAAACCTGGCAGCTCCCTGGGGGTGCAATGCTTTGGAGGGGGACACCCACCAGTGCCAAGGGGGACCCTGACACCCGGTGGGTGGGTGCCTGGCTGCTAGGCTGGGGTGATGCTGCTGCAGGGGAGATGCTGGGGAGCCAAGCAGGGGGGTCAGGATGGGACCCCCCCAGCCCCAGCTTGTTACATGCCCAGCCCCTCGGGTGCACTGACCTTTAGATACCCATGGTGTGCTGGCGGGAGCTGCGGCAGTGCCTGGCACAGCTTTCCGGCAGCGGGAGCTGGTGGTTTCGACTCGGGAGCATCAGAAGCCATTAATCTGGTACCCAAATGATGAATGAAGGCTGCCTCTAAGACTGCATTTAACTGTGAGACGTCTCGTGGGTTTGCTGTAAATAATGCAGCCGCTGTAAGGTGAGAGCAGGTCTTCTATCAACAGCAAACTCCAGCCTCTAAAACCACCGGGCCTTGCATTTATTCTTTCATTTCTTATTTTACAAGATCTCCCCCGTGTGCCTGGGACTGGGTTCCCTTCCTCGAGGCCAGGGGCTCCGTGGTGCAGAGCCCACGTTCCAGCACGTGAGGCAGCGAAGTAGGAGCTCATCATGGGGTCCCTGGTCCTGCCCGTATTTGCGGTGTCTGGCCCCTGCACCTCCAGCTCGGGGTGAGGCTGGGGACCCTGGATGGGACCTCGGGCATAGTGGGGTGGGGGCATGTGCAGGAGACGCCGGCTGAGCAGCTCATCAAATTTTTACGGGAAGCATATCATTCTCCGGCGTGGTGCCCCCTGAATTACTCATCTCCCGGGAAAGCGCCTGCGGTCGGGCCTGCCGAGCTCCAGCACATCATTATTTTTAATCAGACGAGCAGGGTGCTGGCTGGTGATGAGAAGCAGCGAGCGGAGCGTGCCTCACCAGGGAGGGAGGGTGTAGGCCAGCTCTGGTTCCCATCCAGGGCTGTTGTCAGAGCCTGGCTGGCAGGACAGTGAGCAGCACCGTGGGTCCCCAGACAGTGGCAGGGTCCCAGCACAGCTCTGAGCTGGGAGGAACGATGTGGAGCATCAGTGTGCGGGAGTGGCTCAGCCTTGCTCATGATGTTTCATTCTGAAGGTGCCTCAGTTTCCCTTGGCGGGCAGGCAGTGATGTGCTGCTTAGGGCTGTGAGGTTCTGAGAGCTCAGGAGGGGGGGGTCTAGCCAATGGTACCTACTTGTACTCAGGTGGGGGTCAGGGGAACGCATCTCTGCATGGATCGTGTCGTGTTGTGATGCCACTTGCCGCTACTGGAGCATCCTGGCTCCATCACAGCCCCTTGCCTGTGCTGCTGCCAGGTCCCCTTCCCCAGCCTGGGAAAAATATTCCCTGAAAGTGTGGGGCTGGAGGAGCAGGAACTCCCCTTGTCCTCTGCAGCATGAATCATGAGGGAGGTGCAGGTGGCAGGGAGGTCCCAGGGGAAGGGCTCCTCGAGCCCCTGGGAGCTGCTGCAGCACCCTGGAGGATGCTGCTACCACATGATCTGATCCGGTACTGCTGATGCAGCGATTGTGGGTTTGTGTCGAGGGTGAGGAAGGTAACTGGAGCCAGTGGGTGGTTCCAGAGTCCCTTTACGTTGGGGTCCTTAGAATATCCCCCTCCTCTGGTCACTTGCTCTCCCTGTGCCTCCCCATAACCCTTGCCAGAAATTCTCAATTAATTAAATGACTGTTAGAAGCCAAGTCACGTTCTCGCTTTAACTGGACTCTCCTATCTCATTGCTGTGAGCTCCAAGTCTGGCCCAGCACGTCCCCTCCGTGTCTGATGCTGGGTGTGCTTGTCCCAAAGAGATGGAGCACTGGGGGGGTCTTGTGTGAAAGGCCAGAGGGATGCTCAGGCATCATGCCAGCGGGTCCAGCAGAGGTTGAATCCCGTGCTATTGTCCCCAGGCAATGGCATCAAGATCTAGCTGGGATGCTGCTGAATATCTCAGCTCGTACCCCATAATCCCAGTTTGCCCCCGGGATGCCTCTCAGGAGTGTGCCAGTCAGACTGCCCAGGCTTCCTGCTGACACTGGCGTGGGAGGGAGCTCCCCTTCGGGACCAGTTTGGGATTGTCATTACCAGTTATCCAAGCCCAAGCAGCAGCGTGGGTCGGTGCAGGTTTTGGGGTCAGCTCCCAACGCCAACAAGGCCTTTCAAGGAGAGCTGGAGGGTCCCCATGTTTCCACCTCAGCAGGCTGACTTACAGCTTGTTGGCTTAATGGGCGCCGTGGCCCCAGCTTCGCCATCCCATAATGGAGCAATAACTCATTGCTCCGAGCCCAGCAGAGCAGCAGCGCTTCGTTAGCTGATGAGCTTCCCCTCCAGATTGAGATCTCCCTGGGCCAAGCCAGCACCCAGCACCCTGGGGGTCAGGCCCCGCTCCCGCCTGCCCACCACCCGACACCCCGCCAGCAGCTCCCGCCGTTAATTGCTGCTTCAGCCTCATTAATCTTGATTTGTTGCCTCTTTATGCCCTTCACCATCGCTTTGCTTCCCTGCAGGGGAGAGGTGTCTGCTGCCAAAGCCTCCCTGTGGAGGAGCCGGGGGGTCCAGCAGCTGGATCCCTCCAAATCCACCACCCTGCCGGGGAGCGCTGGGCTTGGTGGGCGCTCTGGTGGTTGGGGACCCCCCATCCTTCCGTATGTCCCCAGATTCCCTTCCTGGGGCTGGTCCTTCATGCAACAGCTCGGCTGATGAGAGCAGGAGCTCAGTGGAGGGGCTGGAGGAGCAGGGTCCTGAGGATCCTGGTGGGCAATCATGGTGCTCAAATGCTTTTTTTTTTTGTTTTTTGTTTTCATTTTAAATAGTCCAAATCTTGCAGCTTTAACTAGCACATTTGCATAACCCAGCGGGATGATTTGCTGGTGAGCGAAGAGCCCCCAGTTGCTTCGCACACCCCACTTCTCCCTGCATGGTCCCCCAGAACCCCCACCCCAGCTGGTGACTTTTCCCCTATAAACTCCCCCCTCCATCCATCTCCAGTCGTGTCCATCAGTGGGTGTGAGGTGAAGAAGTTTCTGCCCCGGGTTTCGGGGACCTGCTGTGCTCTGCTGGAGGGAAAACCCTAAATCCCTCATTTTTTTTTTTCCTTCTGGGATGTGCTGGTGCTGCAGACACCCCTCGGGGCTCTGGGATGGAGCCTTTGACAGGAGGAAGAGGAGGAGGAGGTGGAGGAGGAGGGATGAAGGACTTGGGAAAGGGATTTTCTAGGGTCAAACCCACTTTTCCCAAGAGGGGAAATGCCCCAGGATGGTTGGAGATGGGATCCCAGTGCCAAGCTGGGATTTCCATCCTTACAGGCCTTAGGGAGTTGCTGGCAAATGAAACGCAGCCTGACTTTTAATTCCAGGAGAGGGGAGCTCAGCCCCTGGAGCACAGCTGGATCCAACTCCCCACGGGTGTAAATCTGCAGATCCCCTGTGAGGGTGGTGGAGCCAGAGGGGTTTACAGCAGCAAGGGGCCAGAGCCCCAGGAGGGCTCGTTTGGGGCTCAGCACAGGTTCTGAGGGCTCTGACAGGGAGAGGGTCAGGGTGGGCTTTTGACGGTGATGGGGCTGAGCCTGGAAGGGCGTTTGCTGGAGGCAGCCCCTGGGGAGCCTGTGCTGGAGGTGGGACCTGGGGGTCCTTCTAGGCCAGATGTTTGCAGCTGGGGGACACTGGAGAGTGCAGGGGAATGCACAGTGGGGTGCAGGGGGGTTGGGGACTGGAGCGATGTGCTGGAAGGTCTGGGGAGCTGTGGGATGGGGCACGGGGTCATCTCTGGTGGGGTGTGGGGTGCTGCGGTGTGGATTTGGGGTGCTGCACTGCAGGGAGCAGGATAAGGCATGGAGGGTGCAAGGGGAATGCATTAGAAACTTGTGGGTCACGGGTTGTGGAGGGTCAGGGTGATGCACTGCGGGGTGCAGGGGTCACATGTTGGGGTCCGGAGCAGGGTGGATGGGGGTGGCATCCGGGGGGC
>WEIS01067123.1:298-20383 GCA_013389965.1 Todus mexicanus | reverse complement strand
TCTCAACTCCCTAAGCAGAAATTTGCTTAGTGAAGCACTGAGAAGCAGATGCAGTGTAGGCATCTTGGTGCTTCCCACTCAGTACAGCTTTCTTTTAGCAAACAAGTATCACCAATGAACAATGTGTGAGAGGTTGCTGCTGTCTCTTATCAGTCATAAGTAGTAATTTTCTTTGCATTGAATAATTTAAGTGAAATAACTTCAGGATATTCCATGAAAGTTAGTTTTACAAGTAATACTAATATTGATGAGACTTGTAGCTCACCTGTCTTCAAGGTTCATAAGTTTTTTTCTGATTAATGTTTTCAAACCTAGTAAGTCTGTCCAGTCCCTTGAATACCTAATACCTGTGCACTTACTCAAGGGATTAGGCTTTAGAACTATGTATTGTTTCATCAGAATATCAGAACAATAAAATCTCTGACTTAGAACAAATTTTTGGTAAAATTTTTGAAAATATCAGGTGTATACATAGGGGCTTTTTTAGGTATATAAGATCTGTAGAAAAGTAGACCATTGCAATTGTGCAGACACAGACACAGTTCCATGTGAGACAAGAACAAAACTACTCCTGTCATTATACTCCTCAAAAATATGAGCATCCTTTAGACATTCTAATAAAAGCTAGTAACCACTTGGCTAGGAGGTCCATCTTGCTGTCCAGGAATAGATACAGAAGAGACAAATATATCCAGTTTGGGGGTGAGTGAAAAGAAGACTTAAAATAGTCTTTTAAAAAAATTCTGATTCATAACAGCTTGTCATTTTTATTGAAATCAGTGAAGATTAGGAGATCATGTCTTGGCCTTAACTAATTGCAATTTTTGACTGCCTCTCTACTCTTCTGGGTATTAATGAACAAGTTGCATTGGCTATGCAATGGTCGGGTGTTTCCTTGGGTGCTCCTTCATTTTTTTATTAGGAATATACTGGTATTTCACAACTTCTCTTTGGGGTGTGTAGGGAGGAAAGAAGCAGTCTGAAACTAGGCATTTACACCTGATTGGAATCCCTGAAGCCCAGACCTTGTGCAGGCAGTCGGATGTGTAATGGGATTGTTACTGACACAGTCTCCACAGGACTGCATTGCTGTGACACAGATTTCTTTGTTAATAGAGCAGCTTTAATTAAAATAGAGAGTTCATGATGAAATTCTGGCTTGCTCCTCAGAGTTAGATTTGAATAACTCGGTGATTTCCCAGAGAAAGAGAATTCCTCATGGGAACTGCATAACAGAGTTTGGAAATAAAGCTAAAGATGAATTTTATATGAAGCAAAGACACAATCCTTGTGAATCTCAAATAACTGATAATCAGAGATGAGGTGGGAAGCAAGAAAACTGGCTGAACTGTCCCTGGGGTGTTCCTTCCATGCTGGGGGTTGTTTGCAGAGAAGCTGAAGTGCTGTAACAGCCTTAAGCTCCACTCACTGATGTTGCCTCTTTTTNNNCCTTTAGCTCCCCTCCCTGATTGTGCCTCTTTTTTTTTTTTTTTTTTCCTGTGGCAGCCAGCTCATGTCCTTTGCAAAACTGAGAGTAGCTTAAGGCCATCATTTCATGCGTGACTTGGTAAATTGTGCAAGGAAGGACACTGCCAAATGAGGAGCTAAGCCAGTTTTCAATAAGAGGGCCATCTGTGAGCGAATGTTTTAGTAAGTTTGAAAACAATTGAGTTATTTCCCATTTTTACTTGGCATTTATTTATCACGTGTGTAATTTTGCTGCCCCCCAAGAGTCAGTTTATGTTACTGTATCCTCATTTGTCATGCCTTACGTTTTTGTTCAGTGGTTTCATTTAATTTCCTGTGTAGCACTGAAAAATGACTTTGCATCAATGTCGCTTTTGATTCTTGCTGGAGAGTTTTCTCAGGGTAGATGAAATTCAGATATTTGTGGCAGGTAAGATGCATGTAAAAATGTCATTACTGGTTACAGCAATATTCCCGAACTGTAAGAGAAATTTATTGCTGGAACTAGAAACATTTCTAAAGTAGGAATGAATTCTAAGTAAGCCTCTCTCCCTTAACCTTAATAGCTGGTTACCTGTAATCTCATTGCCATTTTGTTTCACAAAACATATGAAGTCTTGTGTAATGGTGTTTCCATGTAGCAAGGATTACTGAGGAGCTCTGCAATTTGCTTGAGATCTCTTGAATCATGGCTTAAATTTTTGCAACAAAGACTACCTCTATTGAAAACAGAGTGGCAATAATTTGGTATCTAATGTGTCGACATATTTTTCATGGCTAACTTTGGTGTCATTGCATGAGAACAAGCTCTTTTTTAAAAGGGTGATTGTACTTACCTTACTTAACAGTGCTCTTTCTAAGAGCAAGAGGAAAATGATGGAGGAGTCTTCCTGAATCTGGGGGTTAAATGTGGCTTTTAATTTCGCTGTGTAACATGTCTGAGGTAAGCATTTTACAGCTGGTAAAGTAAAGCAAATGGAGAGAAAGTAACAGACAGTGTCACTAATGAGTCAGTGAGAGAGACATAAAGTCGCCTTGTGCCAGACGGTTAGACCTCACTGCCTCTTGCCTCCTTTGGAGACATTGCCTGGACCTGACAATTTGACTGCTTGTTTCTGTTGACACGTGTACTCGGCAACAGGTAATTTTCAGAAAAGGGAAACCTTGCTTTGGAAGGGACTGAGAAGAAAGTTTCTGACCTTTAAAGGTGGATTTATGTAGCAGGCAGGAGGTAGGGAAACCCCAGGTGGAAAATATCCTCAGAAGTGCAGGATTCCAAGCTTCTCGAAGTTACGTGGTAGCTTCTTTTAGATAAGTGCGTAGCTGTGTTTGTGGAGACGGTGACCACTTCTGTATCAATCCAGATGACTTTCAGAATAGATGTTCTCTGTGAAAATACTAAATTTGTCACTTAATCTTCCAAGTGCAGGGATGTTAGTGTTTATTACACTGCTTTAGAAGTAAGTATTTCCTTTTTACACACAAATTACAAAGGTAAGTTAAAGACACTTAAATGCGGATTTTGTTTCCTTGTTCGTGCTGAGTGACGTTGATGTCTTACTGTGTTTACAGCTCTTCTTTTTAATCTTAAATTAAATTGTGCAAATATACCTAGAAATGGACTATGGGTGTCTATTAAAATAGCAGTCTAATTTTGCAGCATTTTCTCAACTCTGTAGGCAGTAATCTGCTTGAATTTGGTGAGGCTTTCGAGAAGACTGCATATGTACTGCCAAGATCGGCCCCAATGTGTTTGCACAGTCTTTTAATAAGTTTTATTTTAATTCTAATTTGTGAATTAATGTGGTATTTCACCAACTTTTAAAAAAGTAATTGGGGGAAAAATATTTGAAATAATGCTGGAGTAGGTCTATATTTAGATTAATGACAACCATACACCTCTGTTGAAGTTAGAAAACAGCTATTTCTTGTATTGGTCTTTCAAACTATCAAATTCAGTCCATGTATTGTACACAGCATATTGTACGCTAAGTATTTTTTGAAGACACCACATCACTTTAATGTTTTTAAATACATGCCAATGTTAGAGCCATATTTTTTTCACCCTGGTGAATTTCACTTGCATATGAGGATATTGAATGCCTGTTTTTGCTGCTGTTTCAATAAATCTGCTGAATGATAGCACTGAAATAACTCTTAGACAAGGATGGAGATGCAACCTCATCTCCAGTAACTGTGACAAACATCACTGTAATATTTACAAGAGAAAAGTGTGCATCAAGGGGGAAATGCAAAGATGCATTAAAACTTCAAACTTGGGAAAAAATAGAAGAGTTGTAGCTGCTTAATTTCTCTACCTAGAAAGACTAATGCAATGCTAAGGAAGTAAGCTCTAATTTAGGAGATGAGATCTTTCAAAGGAGAGGGGGGGAAAAAAAGGCATAGACCTATTGGGGAATTCTGTGGACACTGTTAACAAGGCATCACCTTTACTGCTTATGTGTCTTTGGGAGCGAGTTCTTGGTGCTTTGTGTCCTAATGTGGTGAAGAGCAAACTTCAGTGAGTGGATGCTTCGCATTATCCTGTTTGAACCCAGAGGTTTCCTCTGGTGTAGGTGCCTCCTTGAGTGGGTCTGTCAGGATGTGTGAACTGGCCTTACTGTGAAGTGTTCACAGTAGAAATACATAGGATTGTAAAGGATGGAGCACAAAAGAGGACATCACTGATGTGGTAGTTAGCTGGTACATTCATTCGTGCAAGAACAAATAAGTTGTGGCAGCTGGAACAGGGTGGTGGAAAGGGGAAAGCAGAAGAGCGATGGAGTGCTGGAGGAGATGTGGTACTGTGCAGTGGAGGAAGGGAGTGGTGGTGTGCGGTTTGGGCAAGAAGCAAAGAGCTGCTCAACAGCAAGGTGGGTCTGACCCCAGGGCTGTACTGGACGAGGAGGTGGGGAAATGGGCACAATGCTTTGAAATGGGGAATGTTGAATGGGGCATGGAGCAGTGGGAATGTCCAGATGGAGCCAGCTTCTACCGAGCATTTTGGTGATATTTGGCCACGGTCTGGAGCTTTTTAGGGCTGCTTTTGGTGTGGAAGCTGTGGCTCCATATTGGTTCCCCTGAGCCCCGCAGCAGGGATTTGTGGTCGACAGCCCCTGCGTCAAGGGAAAGGAGAACACTCGGGGGTTTCCCGGGCTACCAGCCTTTGCTGGGGCTGCTACCGTGGGCAGAGCGCTCCAGCTCGGCACTCTGCTGCCCCAAACCCGGCGTGTTCACTGCTCCCCCAGATCCCACACCCCCTCCCCGATTGCCTGCGTCTGACTCATTCGCTGGTGCTCATGGAAGCAGAACGGGAGGTGGTGCTGGGGGGGAGCTTCAAAGTATCCGCGCCCGGTCTCGCTTTGAGAAGGAGCCGCTGAGCTTGGTCCCTGCAGGGCCGGCGGTGCGGGGCGCGGCAGAGCCGAGCGGAGCGGAGTGGGACCGGGCTCAGCCCCAGCCCCAGCGCGGAGGCGGCCCCGCCGCCTGGAGCCGCAGCACCTCCCGAACCGGCGGCGCCAGTCCCCGGCAGCGCCCGGCGCTCCCCGGCAGCCGAGAGCAGCGCGGGGGCTCCCTCCGAGCCGCCGTCCCGAGGAGCTGCGGCGGCAGCAGGGCAATGACCCTTTAAACAGACAGATAAAAAGGTGGAGAAAAAACCCCAACCCGACAATAAAATGAAGACGGTTCGATGCCTCCTGCTAAAAGTAAAGAGCGAATCCCACTTGCCATGGCTCTGCTAAAACTTGCCCATGCGGGATTTCGAGCGATAAAGAGCTGCCCGGCTTGTCTTTACTGCGGTGGGAACAAGTTGCAGGATGAAATCCAGGCTTTAAGGGACCTATTTTCCACTTCGTTTTTGGCAAAGGAATCTACTGAAATGAATTTGAGGATCTTTAAACTGGAACTATGTGGAGGGAGAATGCAGTAAGTATTGGATTGGCTGGCTGGGCAGCCCGGGCATGCGGCGGGAGCTGGGCAGGGGCTGGGGGCAGCGGGGAGCGCGGAGCGGCGGCAGCGGGGCCGCTCCCAGGGTCCCTGCTCGCCTCTCGCTCGCCTCGGAGTTTGCAGTTAAGGAATGCCGCTCGCCTTTGCCTGCCGCGCCAGCGTCCTACATTTAACTGGGCTTCTTTGGGGAGAAGTCTCGTTAATGCATATTTGCTGGATTCTTCATTCACTATTTCAAAGCAAGCCGAGCTTTTCGTAGAGGGATCTGCTAGAGTGTGTCTCCCCGGGTTTGTTTAGGATGCATTGAGAATGAATCTGTTCCGTTACAAGATAAAAGAAGAGCTTTGGCTCACACCGCTTTAGCCGGTTTCCAGCTTATGCTTGTTTTGAACCTGTCAAGAAAACTCCTGCCCTTGATCATGTGAATTAGTTTGCTTCTAGCTGCTCTTTCCAGGCTGGTTGTCTCTTCCCTTAGAGCTCAAACCTGTGCATTTCTCCTGGAAGCAAAGGGGCAGTTGGGAGCGCAGGGTTTTCCTGACCTGGATAGGATGTGAGGGACGTTTCCCGGATGGCTCCCGGCTCTCGGGCGCTGCTGGTAGCAAAGAGCTGAAATGTATTTCCAAGTGAAGGGGGGTGGGGAGAACTTTTGAGTCTAGTCACATTATTTTGGGTCGTATGCCACAGGAGATTGAAATACTATTTTTCACATGTCAAATCTGCAACCGACTAACGGCTTTTCCTCGTCTCCTCTCCTCCACCCGCTGTCCCGTCCCCTCCCCGTGTCCAGCCCCCCTTTGCCTCTCTCGCTGTCGGCGTAGCTGCCCTCCCGGGATGCGATGTGGCTCGCAGGCTGCGGCGGGGACCAGGCGTGCGGCCAGCGGCGCCGAGGCCGCCCCTGAGCCCGGGCAGCGAGGGGCGCGACATGCCCGCGGCCGCGGCATGCCCTGCACCACCACCGCCACCGCCACCGGCACCACCAGCTCCGGCACCACCGGCACCCGCCGCCGCTCCGTCTCCTGAGGCGCTGGGTACGTGCGACGCGCCCCGCGGCCGCCAGGGGGCGCCAGAGCGCCGCCGCCCGCCCCAACCGGGGGCGCTCCCGGGGCCGTGCGGGGGGCTCAGTACCGGGGGGAGCGGGGGGTCGGTACCGGGCGCGGGTACAGGGGCCCGGGGGCGCCGTGTTTGCTTTCCAAACTGCCGCTTCTCGGGGTCTGAAGGTAGCGGAGGCAGCCCCGTGTCCGCGGGCGGTTTCTTTGTAGCCCTGTCCGCGCTGCCTGTGCTGCTGCAGGGGGGGCAGCCCGGCCGCAGTGCCAGGGCTCAGCAAACGGGGTCTCTCCAGTGCCCATCTCCTTGGCTGCCCTGAAAGGAGGTGATGATGCAGTAAACCCTAGTCTCGGTGTGCGCTTCAGCAGCAGATGATTCGGATTGATGATGGAGATGGGGCTGGCAGGATGAGAGAGGAGATCTGAAAAATGCCCCCCCTGATTGGTCAGCCCTGCCAGTGTTTCCTACGTGATGCTTTGCAACAAGCTTGGCTTTGTGGCACAGGGACTCCCTTCTTGCAGCTAGCACAGAGCCAGTTATGGGGGTGGAAATCCCCCGGGGCACAGAAACAGGGAGATCTTGCAGAGTCAGACCTGCTCTTCCTCTTCGCCCTCCTTCAGATAGTTCACATCACTCCTGTGGCTCATCTCTCTCCCCGTCCTACTCTGTCTATATTCAGCCCCCTACAGAGATTCAGTGAAGACATGAAGTAAACCAGTGCAGTGATGCTCATTTGTGGAACACCCTCCCCTTCAACACCACTGACAACTTTGTGTCTGAGATCAGCAGTTCTGAGATGCTCAAGTGAATGCCACGTAAGAGGAGGGAGAAGAATTAGGATAAGAATATTGTGCTTCTGAATCTGTTCCAGAAATGCAGCAGACTGTGCTTGAGCAGCAGCTGTCTAGGAGAGATCTTCAGAAATAAACCAGCATGGGTCTGGAATGCTGTGAGGTGTACGGAGTATATGACTGAGGTTTCCAGCAGCCCTCTGGCTTGATTCTCTCATTTTGAGCGCAAGCACCTCTTCCTGATAGACTGGGACTAAGTTTTAAATAGATGCTCAGAACAAAGGAAAATAGATTTCTGTGTTTTACCTGTTTTAGGACGTCAAGGCTGAAGAGAAGGATGATAATGTCTTTTAATTACATCAGTCATTTTAATTTTGGCCATCAGGGAAGACTGTTACTGGGTCCTTCCTCTGAACTTGTGCTACGTTTTTTGCCCTGCTGGTGGGTCTCCCCTCCTGTTGTAATACTATCATTGGCAACCCAACTTCCTGAGGGGATGTTAGAGGCTCGAATTGAAGCTAAGGTCAAGAATGCATTATAGAAAGCTGTTGAAGTTTGCATTGTGTCCAGAATCTTTCTCCTTAAAACCTTCATTGGAGATATATGGTATATATTTTTTCTTCTCTGTTGTTTTTCTCATACGATGTGATCACTTTTACAGGGCATAAAGCTGGCAAAGATGAGGAAAATTGGCTGTGCTCTCCTGGTACTCCAAGCTCTTCTGGCGCCTTTGGATCTTGTTCGTGGAGCAGAGAAAAGTTATCCCATCCTGAACATTGCAGTGATTCTGGGAAGGACCAAGTCTATCACAGAGAGAGATATCAGAGCTCTCTGGACCAGGGAAATGGCAGCGGACCTGACTGTTGATATCAATGTAGTGACCCTTCTGGTGAACCAGACTGACCCTAAGAGCATCATAACACATGTTTGCGACTTGATGTCAGGCACCAAGATCCATGGAGTGGTTTTTGGAGACGATACTGATCAGGAGGCAGTAGCTCAGATTTTGGATTTTATTTCCTCTCAGACTTCTATTCCAATTCTTGGAATTCATGGCGGAGCCTCCATGATAATGGCAGATAAGGTAGGAAAATTTATTAAAAGCTTTTGCTACTCTAAAGTACTTTTCTGTGTTGATCTCTATTGTGATTAATCACTACAAACAGTTAAAAAACAATGCTTCTAGTTGTCTCTGTACTTTTAAGAAAGCAAAAATATACAGAACAGTGTCCTTGTTGTTCACTCATCAGATATTCTGAAATATTTTGGGGCTAATGCGTGAAACTTAATTTCCTGTCCATTGTAAAAGCAGTCCTAATGAAATTTTACTCTCCAGATGGTCACTTTACAAATTTTACTGGCAAATATGACATATGGCTGTAAGACAGCCTCAAAATAGTAGGTCCATAAAATTTAGAGATAAGATGTAAACTTATAAGTAGATATTCTATGGTGCTTATAAGAAATAGCAAGCAATAAACCTAAATATATTTGAGGATGATAGTAGTAATGGGGCGATCATATTAAGCTGGACTTCTGTGATTCAACGCAGTCTATAAATGAAGTACTCCTGCAAACTTGAACCAGTTCTTACATTGACTCGATTTATTAGATTTTTGTCAACCAGATACTTATTTCCTACTATAGTTCAGGAAAATCCACAATGGGGTTGTCTGAACTCTGGAGATAATGACAAATTGTTTTGTTGGAAAACATCTCTATGTAATCTTCTGTGAGACTGTGGAATGACAAAAGTGACTCATGTACCCTGCTCGTGTTCCTTAGCATTCTAACATTTTTTTTTTAAAGAATCCTCGCTGGCACTGCAGCATTGATCTTCTCAAGTGATCTCTGCTATTTCTGAACCAGGTGCTCAGCACTGCACAGGACTGAGCTCTGGTACGGACTGGTGCTTGGCCTGAAAGTCCGAGAGGAGCTCCCACTGTGGTGTAAAAGAGGGTAGCTGAAGAGGGAGTTCAAGTGTGGGAAGTCATTTACTGGTTTTCTAGCACGTAGGACATTTCAATGTTAATTAACTTATTTCTTGATATAACTTACTGCTTGATACCCTTTAGGGTTTCCTATTCATTAGATATTGTTATTCCTTAGAAGTGACTTTTGAATAGTACTTGAATAGTAAAAAGCTCTCTGAATCCATCGAAAAATTAAGTGGTCCAGATATGGTGTTTCATAACTTGAGGCAGGGGGAAAGAAGCAGGAAGGATGCAGTGATAAGTTACAATTGAGGAATCAGCTTTGAACTTTTGAAACTTCTTACCTCTGGGAAGGACTTTCTTCCAGTGGGATAACATATTTGTGTCTCTTGGTATTTTGAATTGCCTTCTTTTAAAAACTTAAATCATACGAGGGGAGGACAATAACTGCTGAATTATAGGAGAGATTCTATCACAATGGCTTTGACATCCTGATTTATATGGAAAGATCATTACAGTCAATGCTACTATCTGAAATGTAAATGCAGTGACCAAGTTACAGAGGCAGTTATTTCATGTGCTTTTTAAAGTACTCTTCAGATTTACTCACCTTTTATATAGCTGGCTTTATATATGTTTGATACATATTTCACTCACTTTCTATGCAAATGAGTATAAGAACATTTGAAGATCCCAACCAGTGCAGGGTGATGAAACAGTGGCAGAAATCCTTACAGAATTGACTTCATCCTCGGTAACAGATGCAGGATGTTATTAATACAGAACTATTTTTTTACTTTTATGTAGGAGCCTCTAGAAAATAAAGTAGATTATATTTTTCTTGTCTCAGTAAGTTAATAGCATTTTCATTGTATGCTAATATTGTAATTATTCTACCACTGTCTTGGATTTTAGGGGTTATCGCAGTTTGCTAATAAAATATTTCTGTGCTGAAACTTGACTTCTAAGATTTCCACTTGGGAAATAAAAATAGTTCTTTTGTGAGTTAAGACAATCTAGCAGAGCTGTCTTCAGTAGCTTGAATTGGCTGAAGGAGTTTGTTCATGTAACTACAATTGCCTTCATTTTTAACTTTGTTTTTGCAATGTGCAATGTCTTGCAACTGGGTTTGGAACATTGCAGTAATGAGACTTGCGTATATCACTCAATTAACCATTCATTTAAGAATGAAATCCTTGGAGTTGAAGATGAAATTCACAGTGTCTCTCATATAAAGGCAGAGAAGATGAAGTCTGAGGGAGAAGGGCTGCAAATGTAAAACCTGTCTTCCAAATCAGTGTCAGGATTTTAGCTGAAACACATGAATGTTGGCTAAATCGTGAAGTTGATCACTGTTTAAAGTCTTCTGTTTTGTCTCATACATGAAGATGGCTGGATATGCAAAAAAAGATGTGTAGTTCCACTTGTGCTTGTGGATGTCGTTTTCTGATGCTCTAATAAGGCCATTTCTTTTCTGCCCTTATCGTGTGCCTCTAATATATTTTCCTCCTCTGTGGCATTATGCTGGTACGATGTTTTAGATGACTTACTTCAAAGTATGTGTGTGTATTACCTGCTTACTTGTAGCCTACCAAGCCTGGCTGACAGAAAGGCAGCACAGCAGTTCAGTGAATTCAGTGCCAGGTGGTTATGTGATGCTTAACTGTCCTAACCATGAACTAAACTGAAGGCACAGAAATTAGAAGTCATCTCTAATGCTCTTTACTGGAATGACTCAGAGTAGGTAAGCGTACTGTATTCTCAATGGCTAATAAATACTACGGCAATGTGAATCTCGCATGAAGAGCTGTGTTTTTAAAACATAAAAAGTTGTTCTATGTATCCAAATATGAGAAGCCTGCATTCGGAGTATGCAATGATTAATGCAGGGCTTACAGCTTTTGAAGTACTGAGTCCTTGTGTGAACATCTGCTGCGAGGGGTGCGTAGTTTAGACTGCCTCCTCTGTTGGCTCAGCTGGCTGTACTCTGCTTCAGCTTGGTTAAAGTTATCTCCTCAGCTGGTGCAGGCAATGTTGCTTGATAGAGACTGTGAAAATTGACAGGCATGTGAAGCCAACAAATCTGGAACGTTTTCAAAATCTAACTGATCTGCCTTCAGCTGGCGTCTACTGTCAAAACCTACCAAATAGACCAGTGTGACACTTCAGGATGTATGGTACCTACTTGATCCCAACTGTGCTGCTGAGATACCCTTTGGACAGTACCGCATGCTCTGCCTCCAGCCGATTTTATCACCTGCTGTTGGCAGGACCTCTCCTGCTGATGAACTGCTCTTTGGCTCTGATCCCCAATTCTGCCACAAACTTAAAACATATTCAGGTGGGGGATAGTCTACTGAAACAAGACAAGAACTGTGTCTGGGGCATCTGTGCCAGCCTGCTGTGCATCAGCATCCCTTGGAGGATGCTGAAAACAGACTGGCTGTTTATTCGTCATGTATTTGTTGACATTTGAGGGATCTCAAACCAAACGTTATTTAGGAACTGTTTCATGACTTGAACATTTGGTTTTAAACTTAGTTATGTTTGTTTCACCACATGCTATTGTTATAATAGTATTTGTGATTACTTTTCTGAAACAGAAAAGCATGGTTAGGTCTGTGTCAATAAAGATTGTTTCCTTCACAAGTTGGGAAAAAGCCCCTACGTATTGTAAATATGTCCAGGAATACCTATTGTCTCTGAGCCATACTAGCTTTGCATATTGCAAAATGAAGTCTTTCTAACTTCTCATTAAATCTTTCTGAAGGGCATAACTTGAAGCATTTTACTGTTGTGGAAATACTGACAGTTATAATGCACAGCCAAACAGCATTAAAGGTGAAGGTAATTTTCCAGAAGGGCTACTGCAAAGTGATCCTTCTTGCAACGGTTCTGGAAACATTACGCAAAATAAATCTTTGTTTTTCCACAAATTAAGTACTATATATGGTTAAATTGTCATTCTTCCTTATTCTTTCTGCTGATAATACTGGCAATAGACACTTTTAATTGTTTAGTATAAAATACCTTTTGCATCTACCACCACCTTCAGATTTCCTTTGACCCTGCACTCTCCTCCAAAGTAGTAAACATAGAATCCTAGAGTGATTGAGATTAGAAGGGATCACTGGAGGTTCTCCAACCCAGCTCTAGCTCAGTGATGAGCTGACTTAAAAGTCAGGTCAGATCATCCAGTTGAGTTTTGAATCTCTCCATGGATGTAGATACCATGGCCTGTCTAGGCAATCTGTTTCAGTACTTAACCTTTCCTACAGTGCAAATACTTTCACTATACCTCATTAGGATTTTCCCCTCTACTGTGACCACAGGCTCTTGTTCTTTTGCTGTGAGTCTGAGTCCAACTGTGTCTCTGTGTAGTTGTAGGCTGCAATTTTACCTGTCCTTAAATGGCTCTCTTCTGGGGAAAAGAGTTCCCTCAGCCTTTTCTTCCACCTCCTGTGCTCCAGTCTTTGAACTCTCTCAGGTATAGTGATGTCTTGTGTGGAGGAACCCAGAACTGGAGAGAGGACTGCAGAAGTGGCCTTACAAGTATCAAAGAAGGGGCTAATCCCTCCCTGCAAGCAGCTGGCTGAGCTCCTGCTCTTGCAGCCTGGTGAGGCTGTGTCACCGGAACCGGTGCACTGCTGGCTCATGTTCAACTCTGCCGCCGGCCCCCTGCATCCTGCGCTGCTGCTGGGCTACTTTACACACCTAACTCTGAAGAAGTAGTGAATGAAACTGTGCTTTTAAATCTTGTTCATTGTTTTGGTGGGTATTTTTCAGCTATCTTACAGAAATACCTGCAGATTTTTAGCTGTCATTTTCAGCTCGTTATAGACAGAGATTAAATTGCTGTTTTTTCCTCATTTCTGAGATTAAAAAGAAACAAAACATAACCCCCCGCAACCAACACCTCCCCCCCCCCCAAAANNNCCCCCCCCCCACCCCCCCCCCCCCCCCCCCCCCCCCCCCCCCCAAAAAAAACCCCCCCCCAAAACCCGCACCAAAACAAAACCCTTCACTTACGCAAACCAGAACTCTAAGCCCTGCCTTGTAACTATGATCAGAGCACACCCAGGCTCATGGCTCTAGTACTGAGAATTTACACCTCCTTATCTGTATATGACTTTGTACTCTGCTCTTAAGGTTCCTCTCTGTGTGTTGCAACTTCTTTGCTATGTGTCCTCGTAGTGCAGCAATCAGAAAAAGAATTTAAAGAAATAAATCAAAAGCTGCACTTCATGGTTTCATTATGCCTAAATACGCTTCAATTCTTAAGCTTCAGAAATTCTTGTAATGAATTGGGGAGGGGGAGGAGAAGGGGAGGTTGTGTGTGTGTGGTTTGTTTTTTATGGTAGAATATTTTTCTGGAGTTCATACTTCATGGAGTATGCCTATCAATTCATATGCCTTCCATAAGCATTACATAGAGTTCTGTCCAGCTCATCTAATTGGCTTGTAAAAGCAGTCCTATATTGTTACAGAAAATCTCAAATACAAATGTTGTAACTTTTCATTCCTACCCTTGCTGATAACTGATATTAGCATATGTGTGACACTCTACTCCTGATCATAATATTAACTTTGTCTTTGGTTGGTAATGCAAAAGATTGCAAAATTAAACTGTAGTTTAATAAACGCTTTAGTGCTAAAATACCTGTATTTGTGTAACTAGTGTTTCGGTTCTAGTTATAGTAGCTTGTATTAGTCCATTGCACACAGTATTTCCAGCTTCCGTCTCTTAAAGAAACAGTGGAATTTGAATTTCCTTCTAGCTGTACTGATGCTACTGTGGGAACTGTAACTTTCAGATACTTTCTTTTTTTTTGTTTTAATCTTGAACTGCAACAAAATCACGGCATTGACCTCCTCTTGACATGTGTTTACATGATCATATCCATAAAAGTCAATCTCTATGTATTGTTTTGAAAGTAAAGTTGTCTTGCACATCTATAAGGATTTTAGAACTAAACTTGTATCTGTGGTCATACCTTTTGCACGCACATGCCATAGTCACTATTATTACACGGTTAAAAACATGCTTGAAATCTGCTTTACAAAGTGAGTGGATACAGTATCTTGTGCTTTTCTTCAACAGCAGACAGTCCTCTGGAAATGTGAGGTGGTTGATAGAGCAGGCTGGTTGACACTGCTATCCTTGTACTGTCAGTGCTATAAGAAAGTAAAGCTCTAAGGGCAAGAGCTGCAGTGTTTGCTGCTTTGAGCTGTGCCACAGCACTCGGTGGAGCAGTGTGTTAATGACACGAGCCTTGCTTTCTTGCTCTCTCTCCTCCTCTCTCTTTACTGAAGGATTTTCCTAGCTGTTTCTGAGATGGTTATATTATTCCTGATTCTCTTGTTCACACAAAGTTTCCCTCTTAATTGAGCAAAGGAAAGCATGGCGGATTTTCTGGAATGCTGCGACAGTAGACTTGAACTGTCACTCCTGTGGAGTTGAACGAAGGGGTATTTGGTTTAATTTTCTTAAGTAGAAGGAAGATAGTTTGGGAGAGATGGGGAATTTCTGTAGCTAATAAGTAGACTGTAGGAAATGGAAATCTTGAAGAGTTTACTTGATTTTTCATGTAGCTCAGGTGTCGGTAAGCACCTAGTTTTTTAGCTTGCTTGAGCTGACAGTTGCAGCTGAGCCTGGGGGTGCAGGGTAGGATCCTATAAACCACTCTTGTTTAGGTGAGAGGAGCATTTGGCTTCACTTGGATCTAGTCATTTGTAGTAAATGCAGTATACTTTCATCTTAAATACAATTTTCTTTCTTGAAATTGTCTGTTCGTACAGCTCTTAAAAATAAACATTCTTAAGTGTCTTTGTATTGAGCAACAATACTTTAAAACTGCTAGTAAGTCACAGGAGTAGATCTTTCCTGCGGTGTCTCCAAACTAATGCCTGCCTATAGGTAATTATAATACAGCAGACTCTGGAGTTGTAAAAGTAGGACGCCAGACCTTCAGCATCATTTTCTGCTTGCAGACATTCCTGGTGGCATCTTTGGAATTTTTTTCCCCAGGACATTTTCAAATAAAAAAATCCCAAATTATTCCCTTTAAGCTACAAAAATATAAAATATTTTAAAGTACATAAGGTATTTCTGGCAGTCAGAATATATCCAGAGAATATACTTGAAAATATTCATAACTAATGAATTTTTTCAGTGAAAAGAACAGAAGGGCCTTGATATCATGTCAAACACATTTTCGTCTTTCATCTATTAATTATTTTTAAGAGTATGATTAGATTATGTGAATAGACAGTTTAGTAGTGTGCTTTATGTCACTTATTTGATCTAACAATTTAATTTGACGAATTTCTTTAACTTTTTGGGGCTTGTTTAGAAGATATCTGCAATAGATCTGCCTACACCAGTGATGGTACAAAGAGCTTTGTATAGATGAACAGAGAAACTGCAGTCCACAAGTGTGTTTGGGTTTTTTTTAGAAATCTGTGGTTATCTGGGCCAGCTTTGCACGTACTCTTTTCTCCCCCTATTCCCTCCTCCTTCTTCCTCCTCTGCCTCCCCTTTTTCCTGGAGCTATGAAGTTGTGTGGATTTTACTGAGGGAGTCCAGCCTGGATTGTCTCCACACCATCTGTCACCATATTGTTTGGTTAAATCTTTGAGATATTTTATTCTGTACTTTACTGAAATAAAATTGCAGCAGCAGCATCATTGGCTATTTATATTAGATTCAGACTTAATGTCCTTAGGAGAAAGCTCTGTGCTTGCAACTGAGGTGCATAAGCTAGATGCACATTTTGTAGAAATGGACATGGTTTAATTCTCTTAATTTAGAGCTCCAGTTCTGCTGCATGTTCATGCTCCAGCTGAGGGCCCGTCTGGCTTCTCAAGGTGGAGATCTAGCTGGGGGTTGATCCCATGGTCCCAGAGGGGCAGTGCTGGTCCTGGGTTATGCTTGGGTCTGCCCATTGTTTCTAGGATAAGGTTTTCCGCTTTTACGCAAATGCAGAGCAGCTAGAAAGTTAATTCTTCTTAAGTATTTGCATTTAAAGAAGCTATACACTTACGGAACAAAGAATGCTTAGCAAGATTAATGTTTATTTGGATAGGGGCAAATTCAGCGCAAAAGTGCAGGCCCTTTCAGTGGTAAAACGTCAAGAAGCACGTTGGAGCGTTCTGGATGAGATCTGACTAAAACACTAATATTCTGAATATAGCTCCAAAATGACTTAGTTTCCTTCGGAAGCCATCCCCTTCCCTGGAAGTATTCAAGGCCAGGCTGGATGAGGCCTTGAGCAACTTGGTGTAGTGGAAGGTGTCCCTGCCTATGGCAGGGAGGTTGGAACTAGATCATCTTTAAGATCCCTTCCAACCCAAACCATTCTGTGATTCCTATTTAGGCATGCTCAGGTTTGAGAAAGCTAGGTCTGTTTTTTCCATTTCTTCTCTCTTTGTTCCAGATTCTCTCACTGAAGGTGGAGAGAAATCATGAGAGAATAAAAGGGTATCACCTTCATACTTTACAGATTTTTTTCAAGTACATTGCTTTACTTACTCTTCAGGATGAAGCCTACAAGTAATAGTGGTTTGGTGTGTTGCATTCACAGACAGTAATGCAATTTTCCAGTAGGATCACATCCATCCATCTTTGAGTAGTCTGGATGAAATAGATTTTAATTTTTTTTCAGATAGGAGCAGACACCTTTCAATTTTAAAATTACCCTTTAAAATCCCTTAATCTGGGTCATGAGCAAGCTCTCACGGGGAGGTGCTTCATTACCAGATGACTCTTCAGCCAGTGTTCTAGGCTTTCTATCTTCATTCTGGGTTGGGAAAAAGTGATTTCCTTTTGGCCTTTTAATGAAGATAGGCTGGACTGTTTCCTTGTCCCAAGTGACCTGCTGCAGCATGACTGAGAACACCAATGCTGGTCTTGCTCAATGACCTCTGTTCAGTGTGTGTAACTATTTATAGCTTGCCTTTTGTGCATCTCAGAGCAAGCTATTTCTATAAACATGTTTCATTCAAGGGATTGCTGGGTCGGAAGCTGCTTATCTTTTACTTCTGTTTCCTTTTCTTGACAGTGTTTTTTTGTGTGTTTAGTTTTGTGGTTCGGGGTTTTTTTTGTGGTTTGTGGTTTGTTTTTTTTTAGTGTCCTAACTTTTGGTTTGGGATTTCTGCCTGTTGTTTTGTTGATACCAAGTTTTGCCTGTTTGTGCTAACCAACTTGCCTCTTCATGTGACTAGAGTTAACAATAGGACTGCTTTGTTTTCACTACATTGATTTTGTGTCTAGTGGAAACATACTGCATATGTAGAACCACTGTGAAAGGGGAAAGAGCAGGGGTTTTATAGTCACCTTCCACTTCACGACAACTTACAATACAATTAGGAATGACAGTTATAATTGAATAAACAGAAAATAGAATTAAAGTAATGTTTTCGAAGTGCATGACATTCCTGTAATGAGTTGCTTTTAGAAGTTACAGAAACATATAATTACCATGCAAATTACATGTTATCTTTTGTGTGTGAGGCTAATTAAGAGTTCTGGGTAAATTGTGTTGGCAGAGGCATTAGAGCTATATGAAGTACCTAATTTGGATGAGATAAGGCTTGTGAATTCATCAAAAAAAGAAAACGGATGTAAAAACTCTGGAAAGTGTCTGTATTCTAGTCAAGTACCTTTTAGGATCGTCTGGTTTATGTTCAATAGTCACGTTGTCTTGGTAGTAGATAAGTCAATACCGTCTTATGTTTTGGTTTGATCTGCTTGCCATTCTCTCCTCTCACCTCTCTCCATCTGCATTTTAGTTATTGCCATCTGCAAAAAAGACTGAAATTTCCTATTGGGGCATCTGGTTTCTAGTGAAAGATGTTGAGGTCGACTCCAATGCTTAGTATGCAAAACATTGGGCTCTATCTCTTAACTGTGTAATAGCAGACTGGTCCAGAAGTTGTAAAAAGTAACATGTGCTCCCTTTGCTTGCTCTTAGGCTATGTTTTTCTTACCCAGTCCATTCTGTATGCAAATCTTCTTCCACCAAGCAGCCGCTTCTAAACACTCTCCTGTTATGCTGTCTTCATCTGCATCCCATCTTTATCTGCATCCCATCCATTTGCTGTTCTACCTTACTTGGCTGTCACTCTAGTTAGGTTAGGTTGGTTAGGAGAGAATACACCTCTCAGTTTAAAATTATACATCCCATAATGTTAGGAGTGATGGGACTCTTTCACTGGACACAGAGGACAGATGATAGCTGTGCTAAAATAATTTTATTGGAGGAAATATAAATTCCCTGGAATCCCAAGAAGTAGTAAAATATGTTGTAAACAGGCTTGGCTTGAAGTCGTAGTTAGTAAGTAGAAAATAGAGAAAGGGTGAGAAACTAAACCAGGTGAGCTAGAGTAACCTCAGTGGAGAGCTGAGGTGGTGATAAACTAGCAATAGATATTGCTGATAAAAGCAATCTAGTTCTGAAGAAAGTAAATATGAGAAAAACAAAAGTATTAAAACTGAACAGTTTCCACCTTGGTATCTCTTCAGGGTTCTTGGCCTTGGGATTTTGAGCTATTCTTCTCCTAACTGAAGTAATTCCTTCTGCATTCCTTGACCAGCTTTACATACTCATTTAGGAGGACATTTGCTCTTCCTGGTGCAATGTAGAGAGTCCAGGCTGTAGTTAAGTATCTGGAAATTGATGTATTGGAGTTTCCATGCTTCTTTTCTAATGTCATTTAGAATTTCCCTCCTGCTTTTATTTTTTTGTTCTTTAACGTAACTTCTGAGACAGAGTCAGCCTATAGACTTCACTAAATACACAACCCTAGCTTTTTGTTTTGCACTTGGCTGGCTGCTGTGTCCATCACTGATGTCCTTCTGAGTAAACACCTGTTTTTGTAGATAATGGAAAGACTTTTAAACAATTCTAATTGCTATTGTAGTAATATATGTACTTTTTTTCTATGTATGTATGTTCTCTCTGCTCAGGTGCTTTGCGGGGGTGACTACTACCTTGGATTTTTAGGAACGGGCATTTGAAAATATCTGATTAATTTTTATGATTAGTTTTTAATTCAGTTAATCTGAATTTTAGATTCCTCATTAGGGACGTCTTGGGAGCAGGACACACTGACAGTTAAAATGTGTGAAAATAAATTGCTTTCCCCAGTGTTAGGTGGCTCGCTGATTCTGCAGTCTCCCTGTATGTGAATGTCTTTTGATGTTGCTTTAAAATATTATTCTGAGGCTCATGTTTACTGGCACTTACTAACTTTGCTTACTTAAAGCGTAGTTACATGCACAGAACAAAGTTACGGATCGTGAATTACATAAATGCTGATGCCGTCTAAATGACTGGTTGTATCATGAGATTGAAAATGAGCCATGTCCTCAGAGAACAGAGCAGAGGAAAGTGTCAGACAAGGATAGTTTGGGCTCTTTGCAGGGTAAGCTCACTTGTAGAAGGAAACCCACAAATATACGTGATTTCACACCCCACCCCCTTTCAGGTTGGCTAAAGTCAGCAAATGATCTTTGTAGCTGTTTCCAGATAGACTCATCCTGTCATTTTTCTAGTCCTAAGTATTTTAGAAGTCTTGTCACATGCTTTCCTTTTCTAACCTTTTCCAGGGTACAGGCTCCTGCCTACAATCTCATGCTTTCTTGTTCTGTACTATCCATCATCATTTTATAGCATAAGAATTACCGGCATATTTCCAATGGTCAGTGAATAAGTGAAATGACACTAAATAGCTGCCTTAGAACAGGTGTAAATAATAAAAAATCTTCACATTTAAAATACACTGAACAGGTTTTTGGTAATTTCTCACTATCACGAATATTTCCAGGTTCCAAATTTCTCATAAAAACACATCCTATAGTCTCAATTAAAATTTAAATGCGCATGTGGGAAGCTTGTCTGGGAGCC
>WEIS01067122.1:0-10467 GCA_013389965.1 Todus mexicanus | reverse complement strand
ACTTGGAGCCTATTCAGCGATGCAAGTAACTTTTTTTTTCCTTTTTTTTCAAACTGAAGCGACTTTTTTATTATTATTATTTAAAAAAGAATACAAATGTCAGAGGAGACAAATGGCTTATGCTAGATTTGTCTGAAAGGGGAGAAAGAAGATGCCCTTGGAAAACACAAAGAAAGATTGGGAGGACTTCGCTGAAAGGTTGAACTAACATTCTCTTCTTTAGAATGCTTTAGAAGGGCAAAATAATAGATAATAGGAGAAAGAAAAGAACAAGATATCTGGGAGAAGATTCTTTTACGAAGACTGAAATAATCAGAATTTGAGAGCGAATGTATCTGTGCCAGCAGAAAGATGACATTCTCAAGGCATCAGGTACCCTAATCTGAGGGCAACAAAAATCTAACAGTTCTTATCAGCTGAAATAAAAATAGAGAAATGGTTACATCACAGCAAGAGATAAACAAAAGACTTGAGGTAATACAAAACATTTCAGTCTTGTCCTTTTACAGGGAAAGTATTCTAATTACAAGAACTCCAGGTAAGACTCAGCAAACCCATCATTTATTGGAATCAGTGTTTTCTAAGAGGATTTGGACAAACCCCAGAATTTTCTGTGCTTCTGTTCATCATTTGCATTCCTAATTTGCAGGGTTATATTAAGGATAAAATCTGCTCCCCTAAATACTGTGTAAGTTAAAATTGGACAAGATCAGCTCAATGTGAATCAAATAGCAGGGGGATTGTCCATAACAGCTCATGTACCTTAAATCAGTGGGTCTAAGTGAATGTGAATTATCCTCTGAATCCTTTTGGCTTTGAGAAATCGCAGTGTCATGTGATTTGAATTTAACGCTAGGAACTTCATTGGCAGTGTCAGTAACAACAATCTGTCAGCGCAAGAGACTGTTTAGCCACTTTTTTGAATTCTTTGCCCACAGAAAACCTGCTTGTTAAAATGTCACGTACTGTCAGAGGAAGATTAACTGAATTCATGAAATAGAGTCCATGAAGGTGGCATAGAAATTTTGACAGCCTGAAATATTTCTAGAGCTACAAATCTTGAAAGACGGGTATGTTCTCAAGAAGAAAGTCGCCTATCTTCTCCTTTTCTTATATATCTTATATCTTCTTTATGTATCTCTGTGTACCTGTTGCTGGAGACAGGATGTTGGTTTAGATGAATGTTTAGTTCTGTCCATGTACAACTGCTTTTGTGCTCTCTAGCTAAATGAGGCTTTTTTAAAACAAATACATTCCGAGTCAAGTTAGGTAAAAGATGACTAGCAGTTTATTGGGGTTTTTTTCTCCCAATTTGTTTCAGCATGAACTTTTAGTACTTTGTTAGCTAAAAAAATCATTCCTAGCTTCCTAAATCAGTCTTCTGAATTGAATCTTATTTTAATTCATTGACTCCACTCAGGAATTCTCCTACTAACTTTGCCTGTAGCAGAATACGCAAACATGGAGAATCAGAGCTTAATGGAGTGGTTTTGGTGCACAAAGTATACTGAAAACCATGAAGTTCAGAACCAGTAAAGGTTTGTAAGTATCAAATTTGAATACTTTGAAACAGTGACAAGGGACAAAAGAGAGGGCAAATGAGAACAAGCTTTAGGGCCTCACTTTAAAATGCCTCTTCTTAACTTTTTTCTTCAATTTTGAATTTCTGGGGTTTAGTTTTTGGGTTTTTTTGGTCATAATGTTTTCAACAGTGTCTAATAATTTTTATTGTTGTCTGTCATCCTAAAAATTGCAATATTTCCACAGATTGGCCAAAGATATTAGTCGTGTCAGACTGTGTGATAAAATCATGTTGGGTCTTTTTACCTTAGGTCTTTACTATCTTTAGACAATTAGAAACTGACTTAGCTATTATCTGCCATTTTACTTCTCTAATGCTTGCTGCAAGGACTCATTTTCCACCTTTTCTTATTTCCAGGTTGCCTATTTTCAGTTTAAGTTATTTAAAATCATGCTTGTCTTACCAGAGGATTAAAGATATAGCAAGGTGAGAGAGAGATTGCTTATTATAAGGTTCATGAGTAAACTCTTTCTTTTCTTATTTTTTTTCTGTGGCTATCAGAAAGATAAAAATGTTATTTTTAGATTCCTTGCAGTGGCATAAAATGTGCAAAAAGAAGTATAATACCTGACACTGTGAGTTATGAAGAAAAACAGACTGACTGGTTCAGAGTTAACGGTAGATTAATTCTTTATTTTACAGATGCTGCGCTGTTTCTTGTGTAGAACATTTCTACTTACATGGAACAGTAGCTCTGAATATAACTAACTTAACATAACCGTGTCCTGCCCTGCCCTCAGCACTCGAAGGAAGTTATCAGGAGGTATTCTGAGTGCAACCAGAAGAAAATTACTTCTGTAAAGCAATTTTAAAGCCTAGTTAGATTTAGAAAATATGAAATACAAATCCATATGTAATACATGCATATTATAGAAGGTATCTTCAGCTATTCATTGCTAGATGCTGCAAACTGTCTCCTGGGGGAAAGAATCCAGCTCCGAGGTCCTGGTTTGTAATGAATATAAGGGGTTTTCTTCTTCCCACTGCTATTTAAAAAACAGACAAACCCCTCAAAACAAACAAACAAAAAGAACCCAACCCACAGGATAAACATTTCATACTGAGCCAGATAGGTCATTAGATGGTGCAGTTTGAAGTAACTGCAGAGATCACATTGTAAATTATAGATATTCCTGCAATCAAGAAGGAATTAATTTAAAGAACTGTCACATTTACAGTTGTCACTAAAATAACTTAAGTAGTAGCAGTTTTGCAGAAGGAAAAAGAAGGATGACATTGAGTATTTGTGGTGGTTACTTTTTTAACAAAGCTTTTCATAAACACCTTCTTCAGCAGTAAATTGCTAGTTGATTAAGTTCTTCAGGATAGTTTATGAGTACTGTGCTCTTTGCTGTGTCTGTGGATCTATCCAAGATATCCACAGGCTATTTTGTTACAAACCTCCTTTGTGTCCTTGTGGATTTCCTCCACTCCAGCAGAAACACTTCAGTGTTTTAGTGAGACAATCTTTTCTGAGATAATCTCAGAATACCTTATGGTAATGAAGACCAGCTGCTGTCACAGAGAAAACTGCTCCATTCTTATAGTTTAGACTGAATCAGATCTCAAATGGTTTATTGGTTTGCTAATGACATGCAATTAACTTGCAATCAGTGAACTATACATCCAGGATCAATATCAGTAGCACAACAGTTAAACCACAAGGCTAGACATTATGAAATGTTAATAAATGTCTACAAATTTCTAAGCACTCTTTTATAACTAATCCCCTGGAAGTCTAATGCTGTACACAGTTACATACACTCCCCCTTCACAGACACAGGCCTTGTGAGTTACAGACAAACACTTTCTCATCAGGGAGTGCTGCATTCTCCTGACTGCAGACTCTTTTGCAGGACATGTGGTGCCGTGACTCTACCTGTAACCATCCTGCTCCCTATGACCACCCAGCAAATGTTCTGGTGAGAAAGCCCATGTAAGATCCCAGGCATAGTCGCTGATGCAGCTCTTCCTGTGCCACATCCCCATGAGTGGGGTGCAAGCTGGTTCCAGCACCCGGCCCACCAGAGGAGGTTCTGCCTGTTCCAGGCACAGGCAACGATGTTGATGGGCCAGCTACTTCCAGTGATCAGCCTGGTGTGCTACACCTCTTCCCTTCCTCCCAAAGGTTTCTCCTTTCCTGTAGCAAATGATCATATTTCTTTAACGCTTCTTTTCTAGGAGACACCTTCCTTGTTTCAAAAGTCTCTGTAATTACCTGTAATTCTATGATTGCTCTGCTTTCTTCCTGTCCTATTTCCTCAATACCCACCTTGGTGAGTCCCTTCTAGATGGGCTGCCCATAACCACATCAGGTCTGTGACTGATATTCTCTGTGTGGTTTATTGTACTGACTTTGGCAATTCAACAGAATTTTTGGTTAAAAAGTCTTCTTGTAACTATTTCACTATTTCATTATTTTGACTTTAATTTTGTTTCTTGCACCTTCCTCCTTTAAGACCTAGTGAAATGATGCACTGTAGGATTTCTGTGGCCCTATGTTTACAACTTTCTTTAAATTAATTTATTTTCTGACAAAAAAACCCAACCCTCAACCTTTTGTTAGGCTTGTCTTCCAGACTGCGTCATTTTAATGGTTAGATTATATCATGTGTTTCTAGCTCCCCAGCCTACTAATAAAATTGGTGACATTAAATCCATCTTTTACCAGTGTATGGCATTTAGGTTTTCAATACCAAGCAAGTTGACATTTTCTATGCGTGGGGATAAACTCTGGCTTGTCCTAGGTGTTAGACTTGTTGGAACTGAGAAATAATGAGTGGATATAGGAAACACCAAAATTATTTCCCTCCTCCACTTTTCCAAAACTATTCCTGAGAATTTTAATTTCCCACTACCATTTGCTTTTGCAGGTTTGGACTACTGGATTTTTCAGTAATTTAGTCAAAATAGCTGCTGCTTTGAGAGATTTCCCTAGCTTTCCTAAAAGAAGTTTTTCTATATCCTTTCTCTCTATATAGGAATAATTTCTTGTGTTTCATACTTCTGTTTTTGGTTTTGGGGTTTTTTTGGTGGTGTGGGTTTTTTTTTTTCTTATTTTACATAGCTTTGCAATATAGGGCAAAGTTTCAAAAAAGCATGTCCTGTTTTTGGAAAGTATTAGAGACCTTCATAGAAAAGCTGCTTTCTGCAACCTGAAACTATACTGTGATTGAATATATAGAATATAGAGAAGTCTTCTGAACTGCAGTAAGAAAAAGAACATTTGTTTTTCCTTGAGATTTTGTTGACACTTTCTTTCAAAAGGTGTGCTGCGTTTCTGCATAGGTGCTTTCCTAGAAGCCTGGATATTTCCTACTGAATTATGTGATGAAACTTCTGGTGTAATTCCAGCATAAGAATCACAGTGATGTGACTGCCATCCAAGGGTTGGGCTTGATATTGGTTTTGTACATATTTATATATATTTTGTTATTTTCTTGTTAGTATTATCATCCTTTCAGCTTATTGTTATTGTTTCATTACAGCTGTTTTAGTTTTCCTTTCCAATCTATAAGTCTCTCCCTTATTCCCTTTCTCTTAACCCCTCTCCCTTCCCCAAGGTGAATAGAGAACATCTGCCACTCGGGTAGTGGCCAGCCCTGTCCTAACCTCGACACCAGGCTATGTTTTGAGTAAGTTTGCAAGGATCATCTTCCTATGCTTATATTTCAGATGTGTAGAAGTTCCTAAGATAGACTTGAGTTGGGCTAAGGTTTGGCTTTGATGAAGGAAAGTGCCCTACAAAAAAATTCCTTGCAAGTTTGCTTGCTTCCCATCAGTTCTGGAGTCTACTGGAATAGCTGCCTACTCTAGCCACCTCTGACTCTTCCAACAATTCTTCTGCCTCCTCTGACCACATCAGGTATACATCAGGTATGTTTTGGATGTACAAAGTCATTACTCTTAGTAGATAGGTTGGCAGTTTGTGGTCTGGCATTCCCTGTTATGATAATGTGACTTGTAACTAACCCCCTCTTGCAGTTTTGCATGGATCAGTCAGTCATACCAAGTTGAGACTAAAACCAGGGAAAAATAATTTATCTGTAAGTTTATTATAACCAATAGAAGTAAAATGCAGCTAAGTGTAAGCTGTACTGTTACAGGAGAGTACGTTGACAATTTTAATAATGCTACTTCCAGTACCCGTTAATATGGTTTCTTTCAATATAAATGAATAGTCTGTGGAGTAGTAAACAACATTCAGAAAAAAAAAAAAAAAGTATTTCTACTTACTGTTTCTGCAACACAAGTCCCATTCTTGCCTCAGTAAGCAATTAAAAGCAATAAGGAGCTCACTTGGAATAGTGCAGATAAAAATCTTTGCTTGCCAAAGTTAAAGAGAATAATGAGGTTTGCTTTCAAACTCCCAATTTAGTAAGTAAAATAAATAAAAAGAAATTGAAAGGGCTCAAAATAATTTACTCACCTAGCGTCTTGTGTGACAAAGTTCTTGTGAATAGTTCACTACATTATTATCATATCAGAGCAGATTTTTTTTTGCCAGAAAGATACGTTGTCAAGCATCTTAGACCATTGATTTGAACTTGTCGGTGCACATTGATACCTTATTCATTTGTGTTGGATTACTAGAATTAACACCAAGAAAGAATCAGCTTATTTCAAAACTTTAATGCTGTAGATTCTTACTGTACAAGCAGGGGGAAAAGAAACCTGTATCATCCAAACATGACTGTTCCTTCAATCTTCTTTTGTTCATCACATATTGAGCTTGTATTGTAACATTTTATGAGATGATGGTATTTATTTATTTATTGTCAGCAGCGATTTCACAGTTTGCCTTCTTTTAATTCTTTTTTTTTCTTTCTTTCTTCCTTTATTTTTTTTTTCTCAAAACCACATGAAAATCATGTTGATGGAATCACTTCCATGATGCCCCAAAATGAGAGTGACTGACTGAAACTATTAATATACAAAAAAACATTCTGAGACTTCAGAATGGGAACTGTTTCTTCATGGTGATGTTTGATAATCTCCGTGTTTAACAATCAGTCAAGCTTTCTGCTATGAACACTGATTATTTTTTTTTTTCATAGTTATATTTAACATCTCAATGTATGTAAGGTAAATTCCATTGGCTTATGCATGGAATGTAGCAATGCCTGTCAGTACAGATAAATATTTTGTTCATCAAAATGTATTAAGCTTTGTTTTCAGTTTTGAAGCAACAATGATGACAAAAGTATAGCTCAAAGAGTTGGTGCTTTCTTATAAGGACAGTATAACTCTGACAGGTAACTCTCTGGACTTTAAAATAGTTATTTACACTTAACAGCTTGTGTTTAGGTAGTATTAAGAGGCACTTATTTTATTTTCTATACCCTGTCATTCAAGATTTCAAGCTTTGAGTAACAATGTATAAATTGAGATATTTCAGTAATTATGGATTTGCACAAGTTCTGTGGTATTTCTTTAACTAGAAATTGAAATTAAAATAATCTTTTAAAATTATTCTGTGTTAAGTACAGAACACAACATTGTAGAATAATGTTGGAACTACCACATTCCATCTGATATGAAGTCTGTTCAGAACAATCTCACCTTCTGCAAGTTGCCAATAAGTACTTCAAGTTATTCCTGTGTCTTGGAAATTGGATGTGTAGAAATCATATTAACATGAAATTTCTCAAATTGTCTCAATCGATAATCGATAAAGGATTTAAATTCTGAGTTCAGGTCCCAGCTTCGTCAAACAGGTTTCAGGATCCTCTTTGACATGAAGCATATCTGTGGGGCATACCTGATCTATGAGGATGGATTTGTGCTCCTCTTTTCTGGAACACTGAAAATGTGGTCATTTACCAGATGGAGCTATATAGAATACAGACAAATCCTTGGAAAATTTCCTGAATGCACAGACTAATCATTTTCCAAAAAGCACATTGAAGTCTTCTTCAGTGGGTGCATTTCAAGTTGCTACTCAGGACACTAGAGTTGTATCAGTACTGTTACATCAGCATGAGAATGAGATCATTTATACTGACAAAACTGTAACACTTTAGTAGGATTTAGTCTATTCTACCTGGTGTCTTTACTAAAGAATTCCTGGGACATTAGAACAGTCTATTGAACATTCCCAATAGTCTACTTTCCTTCAGCTGCCAGAAATTGAGACCTAAAACAATTTAAAGGCAGAGATGTGGGCCGTTCCATGTCATTTAACATTCATATTCAGTATTGAGCTTGAATACGTGTAATTTATGTTGTACAAATAAACACATACAAACATCTATATACATAAAGTAGTCTAATAGGTCACCACCTGAAATGGAAGAACTCCGACAGCAATTTAACCTGCATCTGAGCATCACGAAATCTTTAACCGATTCTTCCCCAGCATCGTATTATTAAGTATGGAGCTATTATTATATATGTCTACAAAGAGGTCGTAGAGAAATTATGATTGTGAAAGTATATCCCGAAGGTCTCAAAAAAAACCCCTCATCATAGAATTTAATCTGGATTAACTACATCAGTTTAACACTATAAACCCAAGAAGTGATACATTTTTTTTTCTTCAGTATGGTTGTCTGTTTCTCCCCGGATTTTACTGTCACAGAAATATGAAATCTGAGCAAATCATTCCATATGCTAAACACTGTTCAGAAATGAGCTCTTGGAAGCATTTGCAATGGAAATGAACAGTTCTGCGTGGTCCTAAAACACAATATATTATCTTGAAGGAATAGGAGTTAAATCTAAATGAGCCTGTACTATACTGGACAGGATACACTTCTGCAAGTTTAACACTGCAGAAGGAAAGGCTTTTTCCACTATACTACTACATATATTTTTAACATGAATTTTGGAGGGGTAACATTGTATATATGCATTTATTTGTCACTTCTGTATGAGTTTTTAAGGCGGTGTTATTTCAAATCAGGTATGGATTTTAAACCAATTTAAAATGTTTCTTTTATAAAGTCTTCTGATTCATTATCAAATAAACTTGCCATGCACAAAGAGAACTGAGAATTTTGGCAAGAAAACATATCTTTTATTGGACTGTAAAATAATCTACTGAAAGAGTTTATATTAACTTTGTGTACATATATATATATATGAGAACTCTCTTGTTCAGGCCCAGAAAAGTAACTCTGTGATGCAGTTATAATATCTTTAATTACAATTTTGTGGGGTTTGTCACCTCTATGGGAGACATGTTGCTTGGTGGGTGAGACTTTCTTCTTTCTTCACACCATATGTGTTTTCACAGTATTCTATTAACTTAATTAAGAAACTACCTTGAGAGCAGCAGCATCTATGAAGCATTTATTTGAACACACTAAGTGTCTGACCTGTTGTTTTTTTTCTGTGTCCTACTGTTGTTACAGTAAGATGAGCACCACTGATAGAAATTACAGGGAGAGCACAAGTACAGGCAACAGCAATAAGACAGTTACAGTATCGGAATACAAGTTGTGCATTGTTCAATCTTACTCATCAATGGAAGATGTAATTTGGCTTTGAGTAAAATATCATTGCTTTTTCCTGACACGTGTTTCTCGTTTATTAAATATAAAACTAACACTTCATTTGGATGAGGGAAAAAAGGTGCTTCGCTAAGGATAAGCACATTTTTAATTGTTTTTTGATATCACTGATATTTGACATCACAATATCAAATATTACTAGAGGAATATAACTTATTTCTGCAACAATCAAAATAATGAAGTCTGATTTTCTATAGATGTGTCTTACATCTTTCTCTCTTTCTCTCTTTCTCTCTTTCTCTCTTTCTCTCTTTCTCTCTTTCTCTCTTATGTGTCTTCTCTCTTTCTCTCTTTCTCTCTTTCTCTCTTTCTCTCTTTCTCTCTTTCTCTCTTTCTCTCTTTCTCTCTTTCTCTCTTTCCTTCTTTCCTTCTTTCCAGTCCTTCACTTCCAAAACTCTCCCATCTCATTTTCCACTTTGACTGAGCAACTGAAAGAATGTACAGCCAGTGATAGACACTGTTCCAGTATGGATCCCCCACAGGGTCACAAGTCCTACGTGTAAACCTGCTCCACTGTGGGCTCCTCTTCACAGGGCTGCAGTTCCTGCCCAGGAACCAGGTGCAGTATGGGCATCCCACAGGGTCACATCTTCTTTCAAGGCACATCCAGTTGCTCTGGTGTAGGGTCCTCCATGGTTTACAGGTGGAGATCTGCTTCAACATTAACCTCCATGGGCTGCAGGGGACAGTTGGCCTCACCATGGTCTTTACCACAGGCTGCAGGGGAATCTTTGCTCTGGCACCTGGAGGGCCTCCTCCCCCTCCTTCTGCACTGACTTTCACATATTCACATATTCTCACTCCTCTCCTCGGCTGCTTTTGTGAACCAGTTTTTTCCTCTTCTTAAATATATTCTCATAGAAGCGCTACCAATGTCACTGATGAGCTCAGCTTTGGCCAGTTGTCCTTGGAGCCAGCTGGAAGTGACTTTGTCCAACATAGGGACAGCTTCTAGCAGCTTCTCACAGAAGCCAGTTGTGCAGCCCTCCTGCTACCAAGACCTTGTCATGTAAATCCAATACAATAATGTTTCCAAAAAGTTTCCAATGGTAGTATTTCTGAAATACGTTTGATGAAATATAGCTTGCTTAACACCTTTTCCTTTAATTACCTGAAATCTTCACTGAGATGGTCTTGACACCATCAGCTTCTGTTACATTAATGTTTCTACTGTTCCACTGAATAAGAGTTTACTCTTTTAGATTAATTGCTGTGTATCTAATATTAAAATTTTTGCAAAGGACAATTAAAATGTATTGTAATTGAATTTACAGTCTAGGCAGCTCTAGGTTTGATGATCTTCTTAGTATGTACGCACAACACGCTCCTACTTATCTGTCCCTTTGAAAACAGAGGGGCAATAAGAGAAGT
>WEIS01067118.1:16769-30323 GCA_013389965.1 Todus mexicanus | reverse complement strand
CCTGGGGTGCATTATTTGGCCAGCGAGACATGGGAGGTTCTCTTCCCCCTCTACTCTTATCTGAGAGAGTCCACTTCTGGGCTTCCCAGTTCAAGAGAGACAAGGAACTACTGAAGAGTAGTTAGATAAATCCAGGAGGAGGTGATGCTGGGCTCCCTGCTCCGGGTGACCCTGCTGGAGCAGGGTGGGGGCACCAGAGGAGCTTTGGAGGGCCCTGCCAACCCCACCCTGCTGGGATTCTGTGAAGCGGATGCTGCGTGTGACAAAGGCAACCTGGTGCCGCTCCGCGCAGAACCCAGGGGTGTTGGCTGGGGGTGAGGAGCCAGGTCAGCGATGAGCTGCCAGCCCCTCCTGCCCCGCAGAGCTGGCCGCGGGAAGCAGGGGCTCTGCTCTCAGCCCCAGCGGCTAATTACGGCTCTTCAGGAGGGTATTGCCAACCCCTCAGGTCTCTGGTGCGCACTCCGAAGGGATAAACTCATTTAGGAGGTTAATTAGCGTCCTTGTAGCAAGAGTGTCAGCTCTCTGCCAGCCCATGCAGCAGCTGAAGGTGGGCAGCAGCCCGTGGGTCCTGCACATCACCGTGACCCCAGCCCGACCATTTTATCACCCAAACTCCCCCTTGCCAAGGTGGTTGAGCAGGTAAAGCTGTGGCCTTCTCCTCCTCTGTCCCAATCCAGAAAGATCTCAGCCTCACTGTCCCAGCAGAGCTGGAAGAGCCACCCCGGTTTACCAGCAGTTTGTTTGTTCTTCACTATTCTCCTGAGCACTCCCCGCNCACTCAGGAGGTGACGGTGAAACCTACGCTAAGTTCAGTCTGATATTAGGGCTGCGTTGCTTTTGCTGTTGTCTTTTCACACCGAGAGGAAAGCGACAAAGCGCGGCGTAACTAACTCCCCACGGTCAGCACGCCCGGGGACTAACAAGGTTCGGAGAGCTGGGAACAGGAGCCACGACCTCCCTGCGTTACTGGGAGAGCACCCAGAGAGCGCTGCAGGTCAGGAGCACAAAGCTCGTGGGCCAGGGCGAAGCAGAGGACACAGACACGGCACCTACCAAGGAGCTCAGTGTCTGCAGCCTCCTTCCTCCTCTTTTTCTCCCCCTCAACCATAAGAGGAACAGGAACCTTCTGCTACTCAGGTTGCAGTATTAGGAACAGGCAAGAGCCACCTCTCTGAGACACCATGGAGCATCTTGAGGAGCACAGGGCCCGTGTGGCCAGCCCTGTGACCATGCCAAGCGCCAGGGGACTCTGTTGAGCCTGGCTGAACATGAACAGCATGAGATGAAAGACATAGTGACCATAGAAAAGCAAAGCAACCCCCCCAAAAGATCTCCAAACAGAACTGACAACACAACAGAATTTCTCTGGAGTTCTACTTACAATGTGGATTTAGCTACACGGACACAGAAAACAGGGATATAATAACACAGCTCATTTAGGACAACGAAAGCTGCAACAGCCACTGAAAGCCTTAAATGTGCAAAATACAATATATCACATTTCCCCATCTCCCCGACTGCCAACCCAAACGCAGACAGGCATCGCAGCAGGGCAAAGGAAGAATAGAAACCGGATCAAAAACGTCTCTCTATTTCTACCTCCGCCGTTCAAAAGCCAACCCTCAAGCTTACCACTAGAAAATAGATAGAACAATCCAAAGAAGGATTGGAGAAACGCGGCGTCTCATCAGCACCAGTCCAACAGCCGCCCGTTGTCGACAATAAAAACAAAGCCCCACAACCCGAACACTGGATTTACAAGCAGAACAAGCTATTCGCTGCGTCAGGCCCTCCTGAATTGCGTTTCTTGAAGCAAGGAAGAAAACTCCAATTAATGGCCTCCCGCCTCACGAGCGGTTTATTTGTTTTAATAATTCCACGGGAAAGCAAAAGGGGTGTGCAAACGGCACCTCTGCACATGGCGCCGTGGAGAGGCCCTTTCCTGCCTTCACCTTCCGCTCTCCCGGCAGTCGCTCTGCCGCAGACATCTAATCTCACCCCAGCCCATCTCTGCAACACAACAGGAGTAAAGAGTTGGGTGCTTTCCAATGCACCCCCCGCCCCAATCAGCATCTCTCTGTAGACCTGCTTAAAAAAATAAAACATCGACCTGCTGCCTCTTGAGACAATGGTTTAATACACGGACCTGCAAGGAAGGAAACTCCCAGCAGACGGCTGCTGAGCTACAGCTGCTGTGCCCACCTCAGCTGAGGATCTCGGTTTGGATTGGTCCAAAGTCAGTTTTCAGCTGGATGCTTTTAGAGATGACAAGGAAAGCAGAACAGAAGGGGCTCCAGGGAGAGATTCCTCAGCTTAAGGCAAATTGGAAAAGGTTCCTGAAGATTTCACCAAGTCAGAGTTTTTCAAAAATGTTCACGAACTTTGAGATTTCGTGATGAGCTGTGGTGCCAAGGGGGAGGTGCTTCAACCCCTGGGCAGAGAAAGAAAATCCATCAGCGTACTGTTAATTTTGGTGATGCTATAATAAATTCCACTCCGATACACATCGAATGCTATATTGAATTATCTCATTGACACGTAACAGTTGCCATCGATAGGATGGGTGGTTAAACCCTAAAGCACAGAGATACTCACTCTGTTGTGAAAGAAGTTGCAAAGATGCTTTGCCCACGGACACCTGAAAAACAGATTCAGATTTGTCATCGATTTTCTGACAGGGACAGAAAATCCGTGCCCAGCCGCAGCCGCACCGAGTTTTGCGTTTCTCAAAGCTTACGAGAAGGTTGATTCAACAACGCAGCTTCCACACGGAGAGGATTTCAGCATCAGATACACAGCAAAATAATTAAGCCAAAGCTAGACCGTAAGGAACGGGATTTCAGCCAAGAGCAGACGCCACCTTTTCATAACACTGGGAAGTGAGAAGCCCATTTGGTTGCAACAGGTAACATGGAGCAATCGCAAATCTATCCCAAATATCGTGTTCAGTACCTTTACCACTGCTAACAACAGGGAGGGATAAGAAACAAGGAGGAAACGTGAGTTAAGACTTACTGAGGAGAAAACTACCACCAGAGTCGCATCACGTAATGATTTTCTATTTGACAAAGGTTCCCACTTACATCTGTAGGTTCTCTGTGATAATACTCAGCGCGAAGAGGCCGATGGATTGCATCTTCTTATGCCTGCACGTCAGGAACAGGCAGAGGAATTCACCCACATACTGAGGACCAAGGTTTTCCCACCTACACAATAAAAACCCAGGAAACAGAGCACAGCTGTTCAGAGGCAACTTTCCTGTTGATTCCCCATCTTATTCACATTCTTGCCTTACCCACAGCACCTGGTCGGCTGGTTTCAAAGGGCTGAGGATCGTGTATCTGCTAAAGGTTACTGTTTTCGTGAACAAAAAAGCAAGTTTTTACTCACAGCTTTAGCATTGTTGCTTTCTGACAATTTAGGTCTCTCAAAATCAGGTTGACAGTGCCATGGACAATATGTTCTTCATAAGAAAGATGGTCCAGTAACAGCCTCAGAGCCCAGAAGTTATTCTAGGAAGGGACAAAGACCAGTGATTTAAAAACTAATTGCCAGTAATTTCTTAAAACACCAGAATAAATTACTGGTCAACAAAGCTAAAGGGGAACGAAAGCAAGTTCAATGTGTCTAAAATCTCCAAGCTGGCGTTACACGGATTATAAATATCATTTGCTTTAATCTCTTTGAACAGAAACGGGTACGCAGGACTCACCCCAAAAGCCAGGGCTATCTCTAAGAAGGAGGTCAAGTACGGAAGGTCACAAACCAGCATCTGTTGTATTGCTTGCACGGCCAGAATAAGACAAGCCTCGTGGTGCAACTGCAGGAAGAGATATCAACAAGACGACACGGATTTAAAAGCTCGCTTGCACACCCTCCTTGTATAGCGCTGATTTGAACGGATAAGGTAAGTCACCACCACTCGAGGCTGGGATGCCAGATGCGACATCCACACGAATCTTCAGAAGGCCAAGAGAAGAGGGAATAGAACAGGTCCTTCTATTTATATAGAACTTTTCACCCGGTGCTCTCAAAGACCTCACAGAAACCTGACGTCTCGCACCACCACAGAAGCAGAATTAAGGTGAAAAAAACTTTCTGGCCCAGGAGACACATATTTGGAGAGTAAGCTAAACGTAGTAAAAAAGAGAGTAAGATAGCTCCTTAGACGTACTGACTCTCTTTCACATAGAATACATTTCAAGCTGTCTTTAAACAAGTTCCACCACCCTTGAAACCGTCATTCCAAACAAGCGTAGGAATTATCCCGACTTTTGAGATCAACACACTGCCAAAATCTCAGAGGACAGTCTCCAGTTGGAATCAAACCCCACAAGATTGCCTTGGGAGAAGTTAAGACAGAATCAATTATTACCAACCCTCCCAACTTCATACATGAATCTGGACGGTGATAGACAGACACGTCCTCCGTTGAAGATTGTGTGAGACCAGAATAATTCCCTCACCTTCAGATACCTGCTCCAGTGTTTAGACTGTGCTATGAACAGTTTTATGATGATTCCCCCCGCCCCAAATCCTCAAGTCAGCTCTGAAAAGCTTCTCATAATAATCCAGCTGTTTTCAGCGCTGCTGATTCTTCAAACACAACAACCCAACTGGGAAATCTCCCCGCTGCCACGCGCACACTTACATGAGGAGAGAAAATAGCGGGTGGTAAAGAAACGTTCATTTTTGCCTTCAGCTCCTCCAAAAGGCCACCGCTGGCAGTGAGCACCCCCTGCAATGGAAGTCACAGGTCACAGGTAAAAGGGAAAGACGTCCAGATACTCCACAAACATCAAACCGTGCCCGAGATGGTTCTTTAATGTGCTTTTAGTTATTTTTCCTCAGTATTTTTACAGAGGTTGGCCGTTCAACATTATACTCGGGGAAAGTTGAGGCTCTACAGCACTAACCAAACCATATTATATGAGCTCTCCATTTTAACCTCCGGCAGCAGACAGCTATTTCTGTTCTTGTGAAGAAAATACCCAGATGTTGACTCTTCAGGACTGTCTGAACAGTTTTCTTTTAAATGGCTTTGCTACCCATTTTGTTGTCTGATCCATCTCAAAATTTAAAGATACAGAATCAGCATCAGGCACAGAGCTGCAGGCAGGGTTAAGCCATCTGCTGTGGTATAATGCTCCTGAATCACAACATTTAGAAAAGCATTGCTTTTGGCATACACCACGAGAGCATTTGATGTGGTGCTGTAAAGTGAACCTTAGGATTTAGAAGAACGAGCCAACGCCCACATCAAACAGAGTCTTGTATAAAACCGGGGCAATGGATTCCTCCGTTTCCCTGCCCCGTTTCAGTCACCTGTTGGAAGTCAAGTGGCGGCTCTTCAAGGGACAGGGGATGTAGGTGCCCACTTTTCTCCAGCAAACTGCTGCTCCCCAAGATCATGATGAGGGAGCTCCAGCATTTAGGCTGAAACACAGCAGAACAACATTTGTTTTACACGGTCAAATACGCTCAGAGGTGTAAAACTTTTCAGAAAGAAAAGGGTTGAGAGAGGAAGTCCTTGCACTAGAGAAGTAACTGGACAAAACAGGTCACACAGAGAAATGTTTGATGGGCCACAGAAAGTTTTGATGCAGACTCACATTCCTGTAGAGTAACACGTTGCTGTAAAGGAGTTTGAGCGCCTGCTTAACTAGAACCCCGTCCTTCAAGGGAGACCCTGCAGGAAGAAGAAGATACACACTGTCAGTATCTCAGTATTCTAGTAGCTGAACATCTCCAAAACAAACCCTTCATTTCAGAACACACCTCAGCAAATGGCGCAGTCCAAGACGCGCCGTCATGGTTATCAGTGGCTGAAGGACTGACAAAATGTAACGCGCAGATTGCGAAACCCTTTCCACCAAGAAGCTTTTATAATATATTTTATTTCCGCCAAGAAGGTCTTTATTGCCAAGGTCACGGCTGAGACACAGCACGATGCTAAGTTACACGCTGCCATTGGGAATGCTGTGATGGAATAGCGTCGTGGGGCTTTTTTCAATAGCTTGATTTTAGCAAAATAATTCCAGAGCTGACAAGCCTAACGCTTTGTGTGAAGGGTACCGAACAAATTCACGCTCAAAGACATTCTTCCCACCCAGTGTTATGTACCATGTTTAGTCCAGACGATTTATAGTCGGCTTCAGAGTGTCCCCCAGACCATTACTAGATTTAATGAAAAAGTAAAAGCTGTAATTAAGTAAGGTTCTAAGTGTGTCTATGTAAGTAAGAAATTACACTTGCCAACGGTAACCCAGGGCCCAGAATGCACAATATCGTTTCCGACGGGGACGCTGCCTGTTCTGAACATCTTCAGGTAGACCTCGAACTGCACAGGCGTTATCCGGCAGGCAGTGCAGCACGCCAGGCTGTTGACGGGGAACAAGAGCGAGTGCGCGGCGTCCAGGAAGTCCCCAGTTTTACACAAATAGAAGGGGATTTTGTCTCGAAGGTCTCTTAACCTGGAAAGAAGGAAGAATCCCAGCGTAGTGGGGTGGGAAGGGACCCCTGGAGCTGCTCTGGTGCCACCCCCCTGCTCCAGCAGGGTCCCCCCGAGCAGGGGGCCCAGCATCGCAGTGTCCAGGCGCGCTTGGAATCTCTACACACAAGGAGACTCCACAACCTCTCTGGGCAGCCTGGGCCAGGCTCCAACACCCTCCCCAAATGAATATTCGGTTGTCACTAACATGAAAGTTTTACAGCAGGTTTGTACAGATCTGATTGTGCCTGAGCACTAGTCACATCTGACGAGGCAGAAGCTAGTCGTGATGCAGCATCGCTTTCACTTAGCGAGCTGACAAAATCCTGCCACTTCTCAGTCTGCTGGCTTACTACACACTGAAGAAACACAGACTGGGACACAATCTTAAGGCAAGGAAACAATTGGGGGAAAAAAAATAATGAAAAAGCGCCATTTACTGTTTGGTATCGTTGCATTTCACGGCTCTCAGGTAGCGAACAACTTCTTTAAAGCTGGGGAGAAAACAAAAGAGGGTGAGCAGGAAAAGGAAGGAAGAACAAAGCTACGTACAGGTCGATCAAATATTTACCGAACCAATCTTACTTGTTTCTGTCTACTAATTTCTCCACTCGAGCCTCTATAACAGCGAGGGATTCCCACAGAAATACTTTTCTTCCTTTCTGTGTCCTCTGGCCGGTGATGTTCTGGCCTTTTAAAACAGTGGTGAGTAACACGTGGTCCCAGGGCACAACGTTCAGGCTGGAAGGACAAAAAGAAAGTTGTTTTTAACCGTGATTTCTTTGTACGCCACCATTTATTTCTCTTAAGTAACATGAACATTTACCAATAAAGTATTTTGAGGTTTGTGGGGCAGAAAAAAAGGGGGGAAAAAAAAGCAAGCAAGCTGTATGGAAAACAACTCAGCTGCAGCATCAACCAACAACTTTTCCTGTAAGGACAAGATAAAACAAAGCAACTAATACTGAAATCTTCCGATAAAATGCTCACCCTTAATGCTACTGATGAAAGAGCCGCTCTACGTAGCTGCTTTCAAATCAGGCATTAAAAAAGAACGTATTCTGTAAACAAACTCCAAAGAATGTACCTGTTGGAGAAGCCGAAACAGTGACAGGGAAGCGAGATGGACTGAAAGAAATTCACAAACTTGTCATAGAGAGTTTTTGGGAAGTCGCACAACACCAGCATCCTCTGAAGTTGCGTTGTGATCCTGTGTTCGGAGAAGAAAAAGAAGAAACCCCCAAATCTCTTTAGATCAGACGAGTTACTCTCAAGTTGCTGTGTTTTTCTTTTTAGTCCTACGGGAAACTTTCTGCGGAAGCTTGGGGTTATTTGGGTTAAATGTCAGATAAACAGTTTGGATCGATATTGAAATTTATGCTTTAAAATTTGTAGTGAATAACAGGGTTGCTCTGACGTGATTATTTGTAACCACCAGTGGAACCAAGGTTCTGCGATCTTAAAGATCCCTGGTGAGGATATGAAGAAACTGCAGCAAAATAAGATGATCCCAACACGCAGCCTCATCAAGCTCCTGGCACCTTCACAGTCAGTGAAGCCATTTTTTCTAGAACTGGAGATAGAACCCTGACACAAAGGAGAGTTTTTCTTTTAAAACTGGGGGAGGGAGGCAAAAAACTTTTCCTTTTCCAGCTCTTTTAAAATAAGAAATTAAAAAATACAAGAATAGCAATTTAAAATGAAAGCTGCTCTAGGATTTAGGTTACACCTGTCATTAGTTTCAAAGAGGTGAGAAGAGATAATTGGTTTTGAGCGCTCCTGAAAAAAAAAGTTAATTCTTTATTCATTAACCTTCTGTGGCAAGTGAATTTCGGGTTAAAGGTGAAATGCGAAGCTAAAACGAGAACTGAATGAAGCCAAGTGAGCTGGATGTCCTCATTCAGCAGTCTCTAGGGGAACTTCAGCCCTGACCCAGCACCACAAAGCTGCTGTTCTGATCTTCGCCAGACACTGTTTACTCTCAGCAGCCCGACACCACCTCCTGGTCTGGTCTTACAGAACACTCCCAGACTACAGTCGAAAAGTAATCCCTCTGCTCGGCTTCGAGTTCCCCACCGAGTTATTCACCTTTAAGGCAGCAAAGAAGAGTTTGGGTGTTTACGTGTCTCTAACTAAGGCAGGTATTGCCCTTGTCTTTCACAGGAAGGGATTAATATTCAACAGAGCTTCTCAAAATCCTGCTTTGTAGTGTGCAGCTGTAGAACCTGGCAGCACGCTGAGGGCCACGCTTGTTAGGCTGACTGATGCATGCTGTTGTTTGCGTTCTTCTGCCTGTTGCTACCCTATGTGCAGCAGGAATCAACAGGCTGCTCTTGCTCTGCTCAAACAACGCCCAAGACAGCAGCGTGGGGTCACGTTCCCTGATCAGGAGCTCCTGATGCTGCAGAACCACGGCGTTACAAAGCCGTGCAAGTCGACCTTCGACTTTTAAGAGCTAAAGCATTCACTTTTTTCCCTTCATGCCCTTGAGCACAACTCATTTGAAACACGCTTGAAACGCCAGGTTTGCAGCTACCAACCGTCCCACTGGCACCTCAACAGCACACGATGAGACAGATCTTACCTCTGCAAGAGACAAGGGACGGCGATCTTTAACGAATCAGCGTGACCAAGGTTCTGCCAGCTTCTAACAGGGGAGGAAAAAAGCGCTAATTAACATTTGGCTTGTTTTCCTGCCACCTCACTACCCAACCACAGCAAGTGCTGCGGGACTCATAATAAACCCCACCCAACTAATGCATCCAGCTCGCTCCTTGCAGAACTCAACAGGTCCTCAGAAAGAACTGCAGAGGAGCTGCTGTTTCTGCTCTGTCAACCCAGTCCAGCCCACGTTTACTCCTTCCTTTCCTCTTAGAAACTGAATTTAAGTCCCAAGCCTTGAATTTAAGCCACCAAATATTGAGGTTTTGCAAAGCAAAGCTCTGGGACCTTGCTGAAGCTGGGCAGTCATCAAGTGTGAGACAGCCGTGACAAAAACAAGAAGATAACCAGCACAAGTAGTAAAGACTGAAGAATCTGAACTCGTTTTCATTTATTTCTCACGTAGCCCTCTCAGCTAACAGCTCAGCCTCCAGACTTATGGGAGGCATCTAAAACTTACTACCCAAGCAACATGGCACCCTCCCCTCATTCTCGGTGGGAAGCAGATGTTTCTTCACACAACGCAGCTCGAGCAGCCTCCTCAGGACAGCTGCCCTGCCCCAGCCCCTTCTCCCGAGGGTCCTGCCATCACCTGCTGTCTGCCACCTTCCCTCTTCCCCATCCCCATCTCGAAATCCTTCCCCTCCTTGGAGATCATCTCCCCTCCTCACGACTCAGTCCTACTTAACAAAGTTCTTCCTCTCACACCCAACCTTGAACCTTCTCTTTTACCCCGGATCCCTCCTGGTAACCAATCTCATTTCTCCCCCAGGTGAACTCCCTTTCTCTCGCTGTGCTGCAGGCAGGGCTGGGGATCTTTACATCGTCCTAATTCAGAATCAATGGAAACCCAGAACTCTCACTTGATCTCTTCTCTTAGAGATGCCAGCACCGATTACACCCTAGAAGCAGAGCTGGGTACTTACTGAGATGGGTCTTTATGAAACACTATCTGATTAGCCGCTCCCAGAAACATCACAGCAGCAGCTTTAGGACTCTCTTTTTCTGCCTGGTTTAAAAACCTTGTTACCAGAGCAAAAACTCCAGAATACCTGAGAAAGTTAAGTAGTCTGTGAGATAAAGCAACACTGCATTGTGTAAACAAATGACAACTGCGACCATTCTGCAATTGGAGAGCACATTGATTCGCTTTTCCTTGAAAAGCATCTGTAACATAGCAAGAAGGTGTTTGCCCAACCTTTATTTGAAGCATTTCAAAGGCACAAACCACCGAGTAAAAGCTGGACCCTTCTAAAAACCAAATTAGTAAAAAAAGGCTTTGCTTGCATGCTTTCCCGGGTTATAATAACCAGGGATATTATTGAGTGGTTTAGTATAGCACAAGAGATGTACTTAAAATTGTATTTCAAGGTGTATTTAAGGGGGCGTTTAAACAACACCCAAGTGCAGTTTCACAGCTCCCTGGCCCAGCAAGTTCTCTCAACTGTATTTCTGCTCTGTCAGGTGCCGTGATTCCAATCCTCTCACTTGGCTCAAGGAAATCCAACCCACGCTGACCAGCACGTACTGCCCGCAGCCCAGTTGTCGCCACTCACCTGTACACAATCTCCATTTTGCGCAAGCTGCAGATATTGCACTGCCCGGGAGGCAGTTTTGGGAAGCAGAAGCATTCGTATTGCTTGGGAGGCACTAGTTCTCCAACCAAGTACTTATTATATTCCACAGAAAGTTCCTCGATGAATTTTATTAAAAGACTTCCTAGGAGAGCAGACAGAGGTGAAAGTGTTAGGTCGATTTTTATTGATTTATTTTCACTAAAAGAAGAACAATCCTAAGTACCCCATGGAAAACTATTTACCAAGTTACTCACACCTGATCTTACTGACCAGAAACGCTTTGCTGCCTCCTCCCTAGGGAGGAAAGCGGGCAAACTGGACCTGCAGACCCGTGGCTGGTCAGAGTACGGCCAAGAAAAGGAGTAGCAACAGTCAGCTGTTACCTTAAAACCCCACAAAGCCCTCCAAGGAGAGTTGTGGCCCCGTCAGGCTGACCAAAAAGCCACAGGTCTCTGGAGGCAGGACGAGAGCGTGACACTTACCACCGTGCCGAAGGTCTGCGTCTATATCGGAGAGCTCCAAATTGAACATGACGAGGACTCCAGCCAAGGCAAAGTCGCGCTGGTCCTTCCAGAACTTGCTTTTGTTGTGCGCGTTGCAGTGACAGAAGGAGGGGGTTGTCCAGTTCTGGCACTATTTTATAGAATGGGAAAAGAAAGGAGATAGTGTGTGCCTGAGGCCGACAGGAGGGAATCATAGAATAGAATAGCAGGGCCAAGGTGGGAAAGGATCTCTAAGATCATCACGTCTGACCTTCTACCCAACACCTCCACGGCCACCAGACAATGCCCTGAAGTGCCACAGCTACTCGTATTTTGAACCCCTCCAGGGATAGCGATTCCACCACTTCCCTGGGCAGCTCGTTCCAGTGTTTAATTAGTTTTTCAACAAAGACATTTTTCCTGATATCCAATCTGAACTTCCCCTGGTGCAACTTGTGTGCATTTCCTCTTACCCTGTCATTAGTTACGAGGGAGAAGAGGCAACACCTGCATCTCTACAATCTCCTTTCAGGGAGTTGTAGGGAGCAACAAGGTCACCTCTCAGCCCCCTCTTCTCCAGACTGAACAGCCCCAACTCCCTCAGCCTCTCCTCACAAGACACGTTCTCCAATCCCTTAACCAGCTTTGTTACCCTTCTCGGAACCTTTGCTTAATCCAAGTGAACACCCATTCCAACAGCCAGCTGGGCTACTAGAAATAAATCCAGACAGTGCCTGCATTTTTAGCAGCACTTAGAGGAGGAATGGTTGAAATAACCAAATTCCATGGATCATTTATTCTTCGAGTGTGCTTAAGAGCTACTCCTTTTAAAAAGGCAGTTGGGAAACGCAGTTTGCTGCAGGTTTCGTGTTTCTCGGCGGCAGCCCTCACCTCAGAAGCGAGCTTATCACAGATGTAGCAGTAGCACTGATCACAAATCTCGGCATTTTTCCCGAGGGCCAAGGACGTGTCGCATTCCGTTCGCCTGCAGAGTTGAAAACCGGGACGTTATTTATGAAACAAGTTACGCGCTCGACCAACTCCACCTCTGCTTCCAGCTGATAAAAGGCAAACAAGATTCCTTCACAAGAAGGGAGTAACTGTGGAAAAAGAGGGGAGGGTGGGATTAACCGAGACAACACGGAACGTACTCGAACGGGTGGACGGCGCAGTCGTATCTGGCGTGAGGCATCACGTTGGCTTGTTTACAGAAAGTCACCACTAGTTCACATTCCTCATCCACAACTTCAGATTTCTCCTCTTGCAGGGCAGATTTCTCTGCAGGAAAGAGAGAGGTGGAAAGAGAATATCCGGTGCAAACGCAACTACTAAATACTACTACAACTTCACTACAAGTTTGGCCAGCTGCTGCCGTTTACTTTCGAAAGGCGCCTCGAGGCACAAATTCTCCTGTGATTCGATACGGTGCTGATAAGAACAGCACAAAACCCTTCCACACGCTATCAAACCAGAAAGAATTTACTCAAAAACGATCCAATCGGCACTGAAATCGATCTCAGCTGGCCTGTAACACGCTGAAGCCACACAGCAGTGTCCGTTAAGGTAATTTAGGCAGCCAAAGAGATCCCAGAAGTTACGAATTAACGGCAGCTCTCCCTGGTTTTACTTTATTTCCCCAAGTACTTTGTCTTCCTAGCGGCAGGAGGACGTGTTTCAAGCACGTCATGTAATGTTTTACATCAGTTTCCTTCAAAAACTCCTTGCAGAACTTCACAGGCTAGAGCACAGAACTTACCCAGCGGGTCTACCAACACCACCGAGCTCCCCAGCTCACTCTCAGCTTCGTCGTCGCTGATCAGGATTACGCCTTCCTCTTCCTCTTGTCCTTTGGATGGCCCCATGGTGATAGAACTCGGGGAGAACTATTGGGCGGCAAAGAGGACGCGAGGTTTGGACCCGCTTCCTTCGAAGGCCCTCAGAAAAAGACCTCCCCAAGACCCAGACTCTTCAGCCACGCTGGGGGAGTGACACTCAGCACAGAAACACTCGGCCCTTCCTGCAGCTGTCATGCCAAGAAACATCGCAGCTTCCACCCCGAGCTGAGAGAACCCCCAAAAATGAGGTGGGGAAAAGAAAACAAACCAAGAAAACCCCCAAACCATGAGATGTGCTGTTCTGCTGGTGGGCTTGGGGGGGACTGTCCTTTGAAAGAGCTACCTAACGGGGTCAATTATTGCAACCTGCAATAACTTAACTGTCCCTGGGGGACTCGGGCACCAGTGCAGAGCTGCCTGCTCCCTCCTCTCACACCCCAGCCCCCCAGCTCAAAGCAGCACCCCCCTTCTCTCCCCACCTCCCCCTTCTGGCTCCATAACCCCCCTTG
>WEIS01067118.1:0-15790 GCA_013389965.1 Todus mexicanus | reverse complement strand
CTGGGGCAGGGGGGTGGCACCAGAGCAGCTCCAGAGGGCCCTGCCAACCTTCACCATTCTGGGATTCTGTGGGATTCCTTTCCAGTTATCCCTTCCAGATGCTCCTCCCAAGCCACCATGGCCAGGACAGCAGCTGCTGGCAGATGAGATGGGGTTTTTTTTTGTTGCATGATCCCCCCTAATCACCATGTTCTGTCATGACAAACCCAGCAGAAGATGAGTGAGGAAAAGAATCACAGAATGTTCAGGATTGGAAGGGACCTCGAAAGCTCATCTAGTCCAATCCCCCCATTGCCAGAGGTGGATTACCTAGACCAAGTCCCACAGGAACTCGTCCAGGCGGGTTTGAAATGTCTCCAGAGAAGGAGACTCCACAACCCCCCTGGGCAGCCTGGGCCAGGCTCTGGCACCCTCACTGCAAACAAGTTTTTTTCTCATATTTAAGTGGCCACATCCAGCAGAGGAGGGTTTCCCCAGTAACACTAGATGGTACCAGAGCTCCACACAGGCTCAGGCAGGACCTGGCTGGCCAGAAAGTACCTCAAAAATGGAAATTCTGAAACATGGAAAGCTGCAGATGTAAAGCTGCGATACATTAACGGGCTGTTGGCAAAGGAATCGCTTTTTTGCTATGGGAAAAAGCGGATGGGGGAGCTGTGAATATAATATAGAGATTTTTCTGGCGTTCTGGGCAACAAGTGGAACGTTTGTAGTTAAAAATTATCAGCAGAGCAACGGTATTAGAGCATCTGGTAGGGAAGCTTTTGAAGACTAGTTCCCAGAGAATTTTTCATTACTAGCAATTAGTTAATAGTTAAGGAAAGCGTAGGAAATGCTTTAACTTGAGCAGAAACTGCGGTTAAATTGCCAAAATGAGGTAAATTCTTGGTATCATTAATTTCAGGAACTATTGGAACAGCACTGAGTAGACGCTCACTGTGCTCCGTAAGCGACGTGCTGCCTGAAACATTCATGCTTTGATAAAAAGAAAAGTCTTCCTGCAAATGAGTATTTATTCTGTGAATAATCTTCAATGTCTTTGCAGCTTGCAATGTGTTCGGGCCAAACGTTTCAAGTTTCTGCGCCTCCAGTGAACAATCCTAAACCCAGCCTCGAAATAGGCAGCCTGGTTTCAGCAGCGTGGAGCACTTGGAGGGGAGACATCGTTTCTTTTGGATAGTGGCCTCCGTAGCACGACGGCGTTCGGGCGGCCACGAGGAACTCAGCGCAGCAATTTAGGTGATGAAACAAAGCTTTGAGATAGCGGCAGAAACAATACAAGGCAGAACTGGCGCTTGGCCAGAAGAATTTCCCTCAAACTCCGGCCTCGTGCAGAAGTCCTGCGAGATGATCTTGTGGCTAAATATGGCCAGGCCGTCAGCGCTGCGCCTCGTCCAAAACGCAGCAGCACTGGTGGCTCCTCCCTGTCCAGATGAAGAGTTGGTGGTGGCGTCCTATTTTTAGTGGTGTGGGTGTAAATATGTTGGTTAAATTTCGCGTCGCCTGAGCTCCGTCTGCTGCGCCGTGGTGGGTTTTGTGTCTGGGGTTGGCATCACAGGCTCCTGCTTCGTGGTCTTCATCTTGTAGGTCAGGCTGCTGCACCCAGGGTGAAGAGACAGCTCTTCTGCTCCTTGAGGCCTTAAGTCAAATGTAACGCCCTGTCCTGAGCTGTAAGATGTGTGAATAAAAAAGAAAGAGCTTCCAGTGAACTCTCACGGTCACAGCGGGAGGTCCAGCAGCTAGGCTGGCACTCAGGCTGTGTCAATGGGCAGCAAGAGCTGGTCTACAATGTGCTAGAAATACCTCTAAGCACACCTAGAAACGCAAACAGATTCATCTGCTCGTGTTTCAGCGCGAGAGCAACAGCTTTCCCATCACCTCACGGCACAGATGCTTTGCCGAGTGCTTGCCTCTGTGTGAAGGAAGCACGAACTCTGTTTGCTGGGGCTTGTCCTGGTGCTTGTTCCTTGGGAGCAGAGCACGACTCCCCCGGCTCTAACCTCCTGTCAGGGAGTTGTGGAGAGCCAGAAGGTCTCCCCTGAGCCTCCTTTGCTCCAGGCTCAACACGCCCAGGTCCCTCAGCCGCTCCTCCCCAGCCTCCGGCTCTAGCCCCTTGCCCAGCTCCGTTGCCCTTCTCTGGCCACGCTCCAGCCCCTCCAGGTCCTGCTGGGAGGGAGGGGCCCAAAGCTGAGCCCAGGATTCCCGGGGTGGCCTCCCCAGTGCCTAGGGCAGGGGGACAATCCTTGCCCCAGTCATTCCCCCACAGAGCTCTGCCATGCTCCTGGTTTATGGGGAGAGGTTTGGAAGGGTCCCAGACTAGATCCTGACAAGGAGCAGTCTGGACCAAGTCGGGGCATTACCTGAAGGCACAGAAGACCTCAGCTCTCTGTGAATGAACAGCCAAGGGCCAGAGGAATGGGTTTCTATCCACGAGCTCCTGAAGCAGAAGAGGAATTTCTCTCTGACCGCAACAGCAAAACCGGAGAGCAAACAGACCATTAAAATGACCGCTCAAAAAAACCTTCACGTCCCATTTGTATTTACTGCAGCTTCATTCTGTTGAAAGCCAACGGCCCGTTTGTACCCGATGAAAGGCTCAGGATGGATCAATTGACTGGAAAAAGGCTCTGAGGATAGAAACCCTCAATTCTACGTGGCCAGGTGCTAATCTATCAGGCTGCTGAACCCAACCAAGGTGCCGCGGGTCTTTCCAGCCACTCGGAGCTGACTCACGTCGTGGTTCTTGTGCTTGTTTGGCCCCAAAAAGGATGTTCAGTGCTGCAACTGTGAAAGAGATTCTTATAACCGAGCTTCTGGGAAAAGAGTTGTGGTCTTTTCTAGCTACCTTCAGCTTCTCCACAGACTCATTGCCTCTGTTAGTGGGCAGACATCCCGTGGTGACATGAGGGTGGGTTTCTCCCCCGCCTTTCATCATCGAAGAGCCTCCTCGCTCATTGCAATGGGCTGACAAAGCGTCGTCTGCTGGGTGGAATCAGCTCTGCTCAGATTTCATGCGGAGACGGGACTTACGTGATTGTAACGTGTGTACGAGTGAATGACAGGCCCTGAGATGGGAGGAAACCTTCCTTGTTCTCCAAAACCCAGGATCCAAGAGGAAGGGGTGAGAAAAACAACATTCCTCACTGTGCAAGGAAGGGATAAAAAGGGTAGCAGAGCAAGGGAAACCGAGTTAGCTTGAGCCTTAACGGCTCTCTACGTCCATCTACATAAGAAACAAGCTTTGATTTGAAGCCTGGTTTTGTGAAGGAAAGGAGGTTTCTGTGGCAATAGCCCACGTATGAGTCCCTGTTTCCCCAGCCCCCTGTAATCACTGAACTGTGGTCCCCACTTCAACCAAATGGGCAGCAGGTAGACATCCCAAAGGTCACACGATCCTAAAAGCGAGATGAGATGTGCATGTGTGCGAGAGAAATCCTCCATTTCTGCCTCCTCCTGACTCCAACCACACTCAGGAAACTACAAATCCAGGAAGAGACGGAATCAAAATTCCCAAGCTAGAGAGAAGCCTTGGTGGTACTCCTGCCTACGAGACACCGGAGAGTCCAGACAGGAGAAAGCGCCTAAGTAGGGGACTCTAACCAGGCAGGAATTGCTCTGGGTGAGGGATTCATCGTGTCTTTTTGCCCCACGTGGCGTTTCTGGTGTCTAGGCAGGAGTGACAGCCTGCTGCAGCCCCAGTACAACCCGTTTAAATGTCCATCAAGCACGAGGCATGAACCCAGGGGAAGCCAGGCTTCATCACTTCCAGCGCCAACAGAACGATGTGGGTTTTGAATGCTTGAAAGAAGAAAATGGTTCGGTTAGCTCTTTCCCCTCGTAATTTCTTTCCTTCCCCAAGACCAAATAAAGCAGAAATGAGATGCCGTGAGAAAGGCCGTTCGCAGGGTATTTCAGGCCCTGTAAAAAATGGTCGGGTTTGTTGGCTTTTCAGGGGGACAGCAGCCGGGCCAGGGCAGGAGAATCACAAGGACCCACCGGTGCTAATTCGCCTTTGGCTACGAGCCAGCCCGCATCTCGGGCAGGAGAAAAGAGAGGTGGAGATGCTCCCTACCTCAGCACAGCGGCAGCCAAGAGCTCTCGATTTAAGAAACAGATGAATAGGAACCTCGTTGGAATGCCTTCAAAAATCTGCTAGCACTCCGCTCCCCACCAAAAGCCGACTAAATCCCCTTTGCATTTCAGGCTCCAAGCGAGACCCTGAAATATTATCAGTGCTCTTTGACACTCTACCTGCCCCTCATCCCACCTGGCTTTCCACAAAATACATTTCCTCCGCTTTCAGGGAAAATAAAAAGACAAAGTCAGGTTCACTCAAGCCCTGACACTTCTCTAGCACCAGGGCGATCAAGTCTCCTCCGTTTTTATATTTGGTATTTTAATAGGGTTTCCTTTTAGACCTTTAATGAGTTTTTATTCCCCTTTGTATATCAGACGCTTCAGTCCGACAGACAGTTTTACTCACCCCATGTGGAGTAATATGAACAGTCAGGACAACCTTTTATTCCTGTGGCAGGGTTCGCTCTGCCAACATTTTTCTTCTGCTCACAGTCAGGGGGATGCGTTTTTGACCCTTTCCTCACCGCTGGTTCACCCACCATCCAACTTTTGAGCGAGGACATTCCCCTGGTGCAGAGACAGGAACAAACCCAGCCCTGCTATTCAGCTCTGTATCAAGGAAAGAGAGAAAAGTAAAGGGAAAGAAAAAAAAAAAGCCAAACAAAAGCAAATGTGGACTTTGGCTCATCCGAACAGCTGAGTTTTGTGCCTTCAGCCCGAGTCCAGGCTTGCAAGATGTTTTATTGCTGTTTGCAGCAAGCGGCTCAGGCTGGGGGCTGTCCTCATGTGTCCAGGAGCTCACGGGCCACGCAGGTTTGTGGCTGCGCTGGGGACTCTTAACATTTGCACAACACAAGCAATCAGCTGGCCAAGCTGTGACTCTGCCCCGTTTATTTCTGACATACCCAAACCCAGCACAGAGAGACAACAAATCTCACCCTACAAGGTGTGAGGAGCTGGATCTCATGGTTACTGCAAAGGCAGCGCGAAGAGATGTGTGCCCGAGCTGCTGGAGGGAGGAGACAGCCCCCACTGGTCCCAGACTGAGTCGGGAGGTGCCCAGATCCTGTTTTCTTCAGCTGTGGATGGTCAGCAGTCACTGGTGTCACACAGGAGGGATGTTGCAGGACACCTGGCTGGAGTTGTAAAATATTCCTGTGCGCCGGGCTGGGTGCTGCAGAAATAAATAGCTAGGTGTTGCACAAATAAATAGCTAGGTGTCTCCATCCCAGCCCCCGGATCCTGCTGGGCAAACAGGGACACGGTGCGATGGGAGGAGTGCAGGAGAGAGGGCGAAAAAAATCAGAGTCACTGCGAGAAATTGAGAACCCAAACGGGTTCAGATGAGTACGGAGCAAGATCCTGCTCCAAGCGATCTTGGGGCATCAGCATCCTCCAGCCACAGTGGTTCATGGCAAGACTTTTAAAAGGCAAATTTCTCAGTATCTGCAAATACTGTATGGGGTGGTTTTGCCTGCATTTGTGAGCGTGGGGCTATCTAGGTCCCTTCTGCTGCCTGCAAGCCAGGCCGAGTGGTTTCAGGCATTTCTTCTGCTTAATTACACTGGTCCGATGGAGTCATATAATTTAAAAACATATGCCATTAAAGGTTACATATTAAGCGTAGTCTTGGGTTTTTGATGTTGCAGAAAGCTTAGGCTCATCTGCTGAGAATTAGGAGGTTATTATTCTGCGGAAGCTAATCCAAATTGCCTGTTATCCACCGGCAGAAAATTAAAGGAATATTTAAGCCCATTCCGCAGATTACAAACTTGGTGGCATAGCTCCGCAACCAGTAGTATTAGCGTCTTGCATTTGATAGTTGCCAATAATTTAAGTCAACTGTTTAACATCTGGCATTACTATATAATGTCTGGCTTAAGCTCTAACCTTCTCTTCCCCCCTCCTGCTTTTAGAAAAGCTTTTTCAGCTTTGAGAGAATTTTGATTACTAAAGCCCTTCCCAGGACAGATTTATCCTGCGATTTAACGTTTTGTGATGGAGTCTCATTTTGAATCAGTCGAATAATTGGCAGTGACTTTGGTATTAAACTGATTCATGAGGTACATCCAGGCCCCTAAATAATTTAGCATTATTGTCTTTATAATTGAAGCCTCCCTCGCCGCCTTTTTTTTTTTTTCCCCCATTAAAAAGTATTGGAAACAGTCTGATGATCTGCTTTGATTAAAAATAAAGCACAGAGGATTGGTAATGATTAGAGGTGGTCAACCTTCCTCACGGGGTCACCCTCAGCTGAAAGGCACTGCTGGGCTCTGCGTAGCACCGAGCATGGGCTGATGGTCCTGGTGGTTCCCAGACAATGCATGTGTTCAGTAACCAGCAACTGAGGCTGCCTGGCTCATGTGTGAGGGATTGGGACAGTCTCTGTCCAAGTGGTGAACAGGAAANCACCCCCCAGAGCACTGGCAGTACCTTGTCACTGGCCGAGCGGCGCAGTCCTGGTGTTGGTCCTGGAGCAAGGCACAGAAGCCCCCAGGATGGTGCCCAGCAGAGCTGTGTGGGTGCTGCACCCCTCACCGATGGTGCCCCACAGCCCTTGCCTCTCTGCTCAGTCTTGGAAGAAAACACAGTGCAGAAAACGGTCTTTGTTGTCATCTGTTGGAAAGCTCTTAACTGCGATCAACAGATCTGGGCAAGAAAGGCAGAGATTGCATTAGAGATCTACAGCTCTCGCCACCGCCGAGGGGTAACATAGGCTGAACGAGGTGCTTCGGGTCAAAAATAAATGTAAACAGGCCAAAGCCCATCTCTTTTGAAATCATCACCGCAGCTGCCGTTGCTGGAGCCGGTCCGTCAGCTGCCGAGCCCATCCCTGGTGGGATCCCACGGGTCCCGAGGAGCCCCCCAGCGCCGCTGCCACCCGGGAGAGGAAGGCCGGGCGCTGCGGAGCCCCGCACGCCAAATTCCAGGCTGTCCGTTTCACACTCCACTCCTCGCCGGCCTTTGGCAGGGGCTATGATATAACAGGTTTTGCATAGCTGCTAGACATCTTCCTAATAGTATCCCCCGTGAATTCTAAATTTCAGTCACAGCCTCTAAATTTTCATTAAGAGCAGTCACACAGAGAGAATGATGGATTAGATTTTATTGTTGGAAAATCTCCAGATAAAATTAAAGTGCTTCTTTCTTTTCTGAAACCTTTACCTTTCCCCTGTGGTGCCCTATATATAAGGTATCAAATAATGTTTATCCTTTTGAATTCTGCAATCTCACATGTTCCCTGCTTACTCCTGGCCACTTCCCTGCCTCTTCGGAGATGTCACTCTTCAGTTAAAGCCCGGGAACAGACACGCTGCCTCGTGGACTTTGCTTCGCTATAAAACATCCAGACTTTGTGTCCCAGCAGCATTTAGGAGACTTCGCTTAAGCCCAGGGACAGAGCTGTAAATAGCGTTGTCTCCTTTCCTGGAAGTCTCTTTCATTTCCTTCCTCCTTCCCATCCAGCTCCCCCTATCCTTTTTTTCCCCCGCCTACCTCTCCATCCTCTCTGCGTACATCTGATCTGTCCAGCTTGCAGACAGATGAGACACCACCTTGGTGGGATCACCCCGTGACCACGGGGCCAGGGCTGAGGCACTTTCTGCTGGGATCCAACAGCCAAGCTGTGATAAGTGGTATCCGCTCCCTCTGCCCCGGCCAGCAGATTTTTATAGCAGATGTTGCTTCTTCCTACAGCGAAAAGGAGGAAAAAGAAAAAAAAAAAAAAGTATTCTTTTAGGACAGAGGTCTTAAACACTTTTAGATGCTTTTAGCCTTAACGAAAGCAAGCAGGAGCCCTGCAGGCGGTTGGTAGGAAGTGTTCAAGAGCTGGTAATGCTGGCATGATTCATACTGGTGTCAGCTCGTTTAAATTAAATTCCATGGGGATTTATCCAGCAAAAGGCTCCAAACAAGTTTCAGACAGCATCCCCCCACCCCCACCCCTCTCACTTCACAGCATCTTAAATTAACACAGGGCAGAAAGGCCAGGATGGTACCAAGACAAAGGGCTGGTCAAGAGAGAAGCCTTCGGGGCTCCCCAGGGGAGGGAAGGGTCCCTGTTCCCACCACGAATAAACAACCACACCCAGGGGGAGAGAAAAGCAGTTTCCCTGTTGAAGTCACACAGGTCTGCATTGTTAGTGGGGGTCCCATGTGAGGGCTCAAGGTCAGGTTGTTGGGGGCTCTGAGCAACCTGCTCTAGTTGCAGATGGCCCTGCTCCCTGCAGGGACAGGGTTGGACCAGACGAGCTTGAAAGGTCCTTCCCACCCAAACCAGTCTGGGATTCTACGACTCAGCCGTGGGGCATTTCATGACTTCAGATAGCTCATCTTGAAGGATGTTCCTGGTCCTCAGCAGGGCTGCAGCCAGCACCAGGGCTTGCCTCATCCCAAAGACTACGGCTGCCCCACCAGCACCCCACAAGCAGGTTGCTCCTGGGGCTCTCAGAAGCCAGCAGTATATTGCATTTCCAGACTGGATGGATCCTGGAAGCAGGGTCAAAGCTCCCATGCCAGCCTCCCAGGACCTCTCCTCCTGCTGCTGCTGTTTCCTCCTGGCACAGGCTGGGCAATTATTCACTATTTCCATACATTTTCCTCCTGTTTTACCCTACTGGGATAGGAAAATAATCCACACTACCAGAGAGCCAAGCCAGTTCCTCATCTCAAACGTCCTCCAACCCACGTGGATCAGCCAGAGCTCAGCTCCCTCTCCTTCCTCTCTGCGCAGAGAAGAAGGAAGGATTTCCAAGAGGAACAACCTGCCTTTCATCTCCTTATAATGCCTCCCACCAGGGCATGCAAGCACAGGTGAGCCGGGGGTGCCAAACTCTTTCAAATCCAAAGAGTTTGCCTTATTTTGCCCCAGCTGGGCATCAGGCTCTTGGTTTCACCCCAGTTTTGATGAGCCACCACTTGACAGAGCAAGGACCCCAGGCTGAGTGTCCCCTCACCCCCGGCAGTTGTCTCTGTAACTATTTTCTTTTGCAATAAACTTTCTCAGAACTCTTCTCACACACCGGTGGAAAAATCCTATATCGGCCGGGAAGCAAATAGAAAAGGATCCGAGTCTCATCCTCTCTGCTGTATTTTAATGTCATCCCAAAGGAAGAGGCGCTGCCTTGGCCACTCGCAGCGAAGGAAAGAAAACTCGCTGAGTTTATTGGCCATTTTTATTGGTTTGTCTGTGCCACGTTTCGCAGGCAACGGTGCCAAGAAAGCACCGTGGCTTCCCCGAGCCAAGGCCACGGCGAGGCAGAGGTAAGCCCAGGAGAAGAGTGAAAATCTGGAAAGAGGAACCTTGTAAATTTGGTACCAGCAAGGAATGGAGGGGTGCCAGAGCTGACCGAAATCTGCCCCGAAACGGATCGGCTCGCAGCCTTCCCTTCCCTGCGCAGGAGTCACGACGCCCACAGCTGGGAGAGCGGCCAGTGTTATTTTTGGGCAAGATTTATGCAAGTTCCAAGCAGAATCTCAGCGAAAAGGAAACGAGGGGGAGAGATGGAGGTTTCTTTTTAACAGAGATGTTGGAAACACACGGGTGTCACGAGCAAAGAGCGAGAGCACCTACTCCGGGGTTGAATAATACCTCTGGACTGGACGGACTGGGAACAGACCACACACCCCAAACCTGGCTGTCCCCCAGTAGCTCTGGAGCTGCAGCGACAGCTCTGAGGAACAGCTAAGCCAGGCCTCCCACCAGACCTGTCCCCGCGTCCTGCTGCACGCGTTGGGTGCAGGATCACAAGGCCACGGTCCTAAATTTCACGTACCATTTAGCTGAGCAGAGGAGGCAGGATCGCTTTGGCCGCGTCCAAAAAGACCGATCTCCACATCCCTACCGCGGGACGGGGCAGAGCAAGGGGCGCAGGGGAGCACGGGACCTTTAACTCCATTTTCATTTGGGAGGGAGGCGTTGACGTTTTAAATACCACGAATGATAGATAATTTGGATGGTCTTGGATTCATGAAGTCACTAAAAAGCAAAAAAACCCCCAACCAACCACCCCAAGCCTCCAAACAACCCACCCCTTTGTCGATGCCTGTGGTAACAACCCAGTATTGGGTTAGAAGTGACTCAGGCGAGGCCGATGCGGTGGCAGGGCACGCTCGGGGCCGGGAAGCATGCCCGCGGCCAACACGCTCCGCAGGGTGTTTCGCAAGGATCAGCTGGACACCGTCCTACCCTGGTGAAGTCATCATGGCTTTGTGCCCCCCTCCCCACATCGTTCCCGAGAGGACGGGGCAGAGCAGCTGAAGCTCAGGACGTCAGGCAAAAAACCCATCATCGTCTTGTCGGCTGCCTCTCTGGGGCCCCGATATCGCAGGCGCTCGGAGAAAAGGTTTGCTCTGCCTGGGCTGAGCTCTTCACCTCCTGCCTTTTGCCAAGTACACACAGAGTCGAGCCGAGGATTTTGCTCGTGGATGAACACGTGCGAGCAGGTCCTTCCGTGGCTGCTGTTGGCCCTGTCATTGCAGGGCTCGGCCCAGAGGCTCCGTGTACCCCATGCACTCCATTCATCATCACCTCGGGTCCTCTGGCACAGCACCATGGCTAGAAGACCCCAGGGAAATGCCACAGAGAGGTGCTGGGAGCCGCAGGAGTCTGGTGGTCCCTTCTGGGACACAGGAAAAGTCTCAAGGAAATCAAACCCTGGGGATTGCAGAGGGATCTGTGCCTTGTTTTGCCAGCACACCCTGGTTTGCTCTTTCTCTGGCCAGCTCTAATCTCAGGCGGACTCAGATAAGCCTCGAGACACGACCCTGAAAGAAGCAGGCAGCTCAGAGGACACGTGTGGCCTTATCTTCTCCAGGCAGCTCAGAGGACACGTGTGGCCTTATCTTCTCTAGGCATTCATTTGAATAAATCGGTTCCAACATTACTTTACATAAACACGTCGAAGGACAAACCCCAGCTCGCCTCGAGGGAGCTCGTCTTATCAATGAAGTCTACGGGAGGCTTTTCCCCGACTGGCAAGGGCACCGGCGTTGCCCTTAGGAAAAGGCACTGAAAGTCGAAACCCCAGGATGCTGTTCCACTCACGCTCCACTGAACCGTCCCTCCTCCTCTGCTCAGTTTTCCTATTCATAAAACTCGAGTAATTAATACTGAGGAACCGCCGAGGGGTTTTACAAGCCTCGGTGAAAGATCTGGTATTTCCCGAGGTGGGGAAGCTGAACTTGGAGAACATCACGTGAAAGCTCTTTTGGTTGCGAAGCTTTAGGAACTTTCTTATCAAATTGAAACTCACTGGTTTGAGGCGATAGGGAAATTATCTTCAGGAAAAACCACCAGAACGAAGTTATTCCTACGTTCTTAACCAGAGCAGATATATTGTTGGTTCAGTATCAAGACGTGTGAACAGAACTGAACCACGTATCCATGTATCAGCAAGAACAAATATCTCTGTTAGGGAACCCACTATGGAATTCTGGAAAGAAAACCATTTTGAGGAAAACCGTCCCAAAAATGTACTTCTATTTTATTTATTTTTTTCCCCTTCATCCAAAATAAGGTTCCCATTTTTACCAACAACAATAATGCTAGAAAAGACCTGGATTAACTCGAAAGCTATTTCACTTTCACTCTATTTCTTTAGCCCCTCCACAGGGAAATCCTCGGTGCACCGCTTCCAGACGCTAATGAACAACAGTCCTTTCTCTCTACCTTTTAGGGCCTGATTCACCATGATCATCCATAAATATTACTTTAAAAACTTTCCTGAGGAACTCCCGAGGGCCGCGAGAGCAACCGATGTCAGGAAACGTCAGATATTTCTCCCTCTCCTCCTCAAGACGTTTGGTAGCGGGGCTGGAAAAGAACAGATGCGTTAAATGCTCAGAGATTTACAGCGGCCCCCACACACGGGAACCATAAAACGACAATTTGTTCAATTTCAAAAGCAGACCTCTGCCCGTCGCAGGACCTTTCATCACTGTTTATAAAGCTGGGCTTAAAAAGCCCGGGATCTTTTGTGATAAAATGGACACCAAGTTCATTTTTCAACCGCTGCAATGCCTCTGAAATGGAGATGTGTGCAGCTGGAGCGGGGATGGATGCAGCCCCTTGCCGGCCAGATCCTGCCCTGGGCTTGCTCCTGTTTCTCTTTGGTGTGGAGATGTCCCAGAGTTGGCAGGTTTAAGGTAGCGGGGCCAGGAGGGGTTGGAAACCATGGTTCAGCAGATTGAACGACACACAAGGTCTGCTCCCAGATTCTCTGTGTGAACCTCAGCTGACCAGCGATGGACCTGGTACATGTCCCTGACCTCCAGCAGGCACTGGGAGGATAAAATTGGTGGTTTGGTGTCACAACATGACAACATCAATCCAGTCTATCAAAACCTGGTCTTGATGAAGGTGTTTGCAAAAAACACCTGATGACCAAAATCTCACCTTTTGTTCTTGTCCTAGTTCCCCCATCACCTCTGCACCTGAGAGCAGCCTTCAGGTAGCCAGGACGCAGCACCTCTTTCAAGAGCCTGGCACATCACCAGCCACAGGGCAAAAGGAGATCTTGGCCCTTGACTCACCTTCCCAGGACCCACAGGTGTTTAGTTTTGGCCTTGAGGTGGCCCCAACCCAAAGCCTTGGATCATCCCACCTCCCTGCTACAGACCTGTCATCTCCGCAGCATTGATTTGGCTGCAGATGCTGGGCTGAGTCCTCCTCTGGTGTCCCAGCCCTGGAAACCAATTGAAGAGTGAAGCAACATTACCCATGTAATGGATGAGGAAGAGCAGAGTTCTGCATTTACTGCCTGAGTAGCTTAAAGCAATTGTAACGCAGCCAGACTTATTTCTTATATACAGTGGAGGGCTTATTAAACTTCCAGAGGAGCTCTTTAAGCTGCCATTTGGGGTTTAATTGCTGAACGCAACTACCTGCTTCTACAAGGCTGCCGTGGAACAGCCCTCCTTCCACGCACCACCTTCTTCTGCTCGGAAGGAGAAGATCCCTCCCAAGCGCAAAGGGTTAAAGCTTTGGCCCGCCTCATCCATCCAGTCCATCCCCTCCTCCCCCAGTTTGGAATAGTAGAAAGGATTAGAGGGGAGAGATTTATGGAGCAGCCCATCACAGAGCCTCAGTTCGCACTTTGATGATGGGGGAGCAGCCCCGCGCTAACAAAGGGGCTGTAAAACATGCCCACCAGTGGACCATCTACTGGGGGGAGCCAAATCCCTCCTCGGATTATTAAGGGGCTCCGCGAGTCCTTGCAAAGAAAGGCTGCACCTTTTTTATGGCCGCGTTATTAATAAAGAGCTGGTGAAATACTTACTGCTGCCCCGTAAATCTTCCAGGGGCAGGAGTAGGTTGCACAGACATTGGGGCTGGAAGGAAACGGAGGAGCCACGGGGCTTGACCTACATCCCCCATCCCGACCGTGGCGAGTGTCTCTGGGGCTGGGGATGCAACAGGAGCACGGCTTCGCTCCCAGGGCGCTGCGAGTAGAGGAGCTCCACGCTCTGATGTCCCCCGAGATGTCTTCTGGCTGCTCCATCCCAGAAGCTGAGCAGGGAGAGGTCCTCAGCCTTGAGTCACAGCTGGGTTGGGTGGGATGGCCCCACATCGCTGTTCCCACCAGTCTTCGAATCTGTCCCCAAGGGATGGGGAGCAATGGGGGCTGCAATGGGAGATGCAAAGGCTCCTTGCCAAGGTCCCACAAGAAATCAGTAGTGTAGTTCAGAGCCGTAACTTCCATCTAACTCCATGCACCTCTTAACACCTTCGAGATGTGGTAACTCCTCAGGTTCACTATAGCTCACCCAACAGGGAAGAACCAAATCACCTCTTAGAACCCTTTTTCATCCTTCCATAGGTTTCTTTTTCAGCAGAGAAGGGAGGAACAAATAGAAAACCATCAAGTACCACATTTAAAGTGAAAAATAAAACCCCTGCTGGCACCACCCAGCCAACAAGCAGCTGGTGTTCAACATGGGCTCAAACCGAACCATCATCCATCAGCTCTGGATTTCCAGGGGAGGCTGAGAGGAGGGAGTAGCTCCCACTTTTGCACAGTTACTTTGCTCGCATCCCGAGGCTGTCCCAGGTTGGACACCCAGGACCTGCATCCCCCGCAGTGAAAGACATTTACCCTCCCATGCTTATGTCCTGTTCTGAAACAGCCACGAAACCCCTGCTCGCTCGATTGCGACCACAGCAGTGGCAGAAGGACATCACCCCCCACCCATCCTCTTGGCTCAGCTTCCCCCACGTTAGCACCTGTTTGGAACAAGCATCCCTCAAAACGCCTGGAGCGCTGGGACCCGGCGGAGCTGGCTGGGCTTGAGATAAACCAAAAACAAACAAACTGACTACCAACAAAATCCAACCCATGGCAACAACAACAACAACAACAAAACCCACCCCTCTTTCTTTCCTAATTTCAGCTTCTGGTCATAAAATTTTACTTTCATGTAACAGCGTGAAATCTGCACAACCGGAGCGAGGTTTATAATAAAAGGCAGAACTGAGGTAATCTCTGAGCCAAGGTGCTTTTATAAGCCAGAAGAAGAGAGACAGAAACACAGAAGGAAAATAATTTTCTTGAATTCCTTCCAGAATGGAATTTTATTTTGATTTCCTTTAACCATGCTGAAATTCTCCTTCCTCTTGCCGCCTGGCTTTTCCTCCCTTAACCTGTGCGGAAGGGCCAGCAAGTAGAAGCTGCCCTTTTCTTTTTGCCTCTCAGCCCTAAAGCATTTCAAATGTTTGGGTGCCGAGGAACGGAGCGATTTTCAATGTGCCTTGGGCTCCACCCCGCCCCAAAGCCCAAACCACCCCGGACCCCAGTCTCAGAGGAAGGAGCCAAGTGTCCTGCACCCAGGATGATGCTCCTCTTCCAACACCCACGAGGAGGGAGGGAAAGCGCTTCCCCGTGTCCCAGATAATGAGGTTTGCGAAGAGAATAATGTCAGCCAGAAACGGCTCCCAGCTCAGTGAAAAATGACTTCCAAGTGCCCCCTGCTCTGGGGATTTTATAAGGGAAGATGGATCTTTCTATCTGTTTTCCTTTCTTCTTCATTTTTCAACTCTTGACCTCTGCTGTGAACAGAAACCTCCCGGGTGAGAGCCTTCGCCAGAGGAAATGCTTCCTCCAGTTCATTTGTCTTCGGTGGTTTTGCGCAGCTGAAGAGATGCATGTGGCCGAAGAGATGCTGTTCCCAGCCCTGCCCGTCCTGCCTCCTCCACCCCGGGTGCTGGAGGGTTGGATCTGCAGCTCCATTGTCAGGGATGGGACCAGCCATCCCTCCCCTGGCCCTTTGCAATGAGGAAAACAAGAGTCCGAGCAGCCTTGGCCCCACTTTTGGGCCGACACGCAGCTCAAGATGAAGAGAGGCTGATCTGTTTAAAGAACTAAGAGGTTTTGGCATTTACTTGGGCATGAAGAACCAGATGGTAGAGCTGGGAAGGGTCCTGCTGGGCACTGCCTCCCAGACACCGTGGGTCCCAGGAGTGCTGCTCTGGTTAGCTCATACAGCCACCCAAGTTCAAAGCCTCTCTTCTCTCAGGTCAGAATGTGCCACCAGCCACAGATTTCAGCCACAGGTTTCAAATGCCTTAAACCCTGTGATTCCCAACTCAAGGATCAAGGGCAACATGTTACCACAAGATGTTCTTGCTTCCAGCCTCGCTCACGGTCATTGGAAACCACCAGAGCAATAGGTCCAACAGGAAAGGATGGCGTGGTTTGCCCAGAGAGGTTGTGGCACC
>WEIS01067116.1:0-11928 GCA_013389965.1 Todus mexicanus | reverse complement strand
AGGAGGAGCAGGAGCAAGGGATGGTGGAGGAGCCGGGCGGCCCGCGATGCCCCGGCTTTGCTCGGCGGCGCCATGTTCGGGGCCGCCGGGGCCGGAGCGGAGGAGCCGCGCCGCCGCCCGGACAGAATGTGCAACGGGCTCGGCTACAGCTCCAGTTACAGCTCCAAATACAGCTACAGATACAGCTACAGATACAGCTTTGCTGCTGCTCAGCTACACGGGTTTCCAACCCCCCCTCCATTCCTCCCTCCCAGCCCCGCATCCCCAACCAACCGTCCCCGCCTCCCCGGCCGCCCTTCGAGAGGGTCTCGCTGCTCCAAACCTGCCGAGAAAAGGAGAATTGGAGGAGCTTTGAGGGTAGGAAAGAGCCCCGGGATCAGTGAGTGCAACCGGCAACCCGGCTCGGCAAAGTTCAGCCCGAAAGCGGTATCACAGAATCGCAGAATGTCAGGGGTTGGAAGGGACCTCCAAAGCTCCTCCAGTCCAATCCCCCCATTGCCGGAGCAGGATCACCCAGACCAAGTCCCACAGGAACTCGTCCAGGTGGGTTTGAAACGTCTCCAGAGAAGGAGGCTCCACAACCCCCCTGGGCAGCCTGGGCCAGGCTCTGGCACCCTCATTCCTTAATGGAATCATTAAGTCCAACCCTCAACCCTACTCTGCAAAGTTCCCCCTAAACCATCTTCCCCAACACAACATCTAAACGCCCTTTAAACACGGCCAAGGATGGGGATTCAACCCCCTCCCTGGGCAGCCTATTCCAGGAGCTGACTGCTCTGACTGGGAACAGTTTTTTTCCTACTCTCCAGTCTAACCCTCCCCTGTTGTAGTTTGGAACCATTCCCTCTGGTTTTGTCGCTAATTCCCTGTGAGAAGAGCCCAGCACCAACCTCTCTGCAATGTCCCTTCAGGAGCTGGAGAGAGAGATGAGGTCTCCCCTCAGCCTCCTCTGCCTCACACTAACGAGTCCCAGCTCCTTCAATCTTTCCTCATCAGATTTATTCTCCAGGCCCTTCACCAACTTCATTGCCCTGAGAAGTTGGGTGGATTCAGATTTGAGCGAAATGCGGTAAAGCGGCAACGAGCAGAGGCAAATAGAAGCATGGAATCTGCGGTAAGTGACCTGTGAACATCATCTAGTCCAACCTCCCTCCCTGTCAGAGCACGACCACCTACAGTAGGTCACTCAGGAGCATATCCAGGTGGGTTTTCAAAGTCTCCAGAGATGGAGACTCCACCACCTCCCTGGGCAGCCTTTGTCACCCTCACTGTAAAGAGATATTCCCTTGTGTTCAGCTTGAACCTCCTGGGTTTTTGTTTGTGGCCTCCTTGTCTTGTCACTGGATGCAGCTGAGAAGAGTCCAGCTACTTATAGGTGTTTGGTTATAGGTGTTTCTTTATAGGTGTTTCTTTATAGGTGTTTCTTTATAGGTGTTTCTTTATAGGTGTTTCTTTATAGGTGTTTCTTTATAGGTGTTTGGTTAGAGGTGTTTCTTTAGAGGTGTTTCTTTAGAGATGTTTCTTTAGAGATGTTTCTTTAGAGGTGTTTCTTTAGAGGTGTTTCTTTAGAGGTGTTTCTTTAGAGGTCTTTATAGAGTTAAAGGTTGGACTGGATGATCTTTTAGGTCTTTTCCAACCAAAGTGATACTGGGATACCGTGACCTTGTGGTGACAGGGATGCCCCAAACCCTTGGCAGCACCACCAAGTACAGCCCTTCTCCCTGCAGCTCCCAGGCTGGGATCTTGACGCCTTTGCACATGGGACCCACCAGGTCTGTCAGGAGGCAAAAAGGGCACCACCTTTCCCTGGTGTCCTTACCGTGCGGATGAAATGTCTGTACTGGGTGAGCAGGGGTACACAGGAGAGGTGGTTGTGCTGCCACCATAGCTGCTCTGGACACTTTAATCCTACTGTTGATTATGAGAAGGGTTGGATCTACTTGGCTTGTGGTTTGGGACCCTTTCCAACCTCGCGGAAGGTTTGCGCCGCTTGCGTCCGTTCCCAGAGGTGCCGCTCGCAGCACGTGCGCCTGGTCCCTTCCCTTTCTCGGAGACGGTTCCTAAGCAGCGTCTCCGGTAGTTTGGGCAATTACTGACTCACAGCCATCCTCGGGAAGTCCCCGTTGGTTTTCGGTGTTTACCGGCCTCGCGCGGCCACGTGATGGGGCGGCGGCAGCGGCGGCGGCTTTCGGCGTGTCGGTTTGAGGCTCTGCGTCGTGTCTTGTGTTTCACGAGAAAGGAGGAGCGGCTGCTGCAAACCTCTTGCTTCCTGGAACTGAAGATTTACGAGGTCCGTGCAGCCTGCGTGAGCTGGGGAGATTACCCCGGGGGTCAGCAGCGATGCTTCGTGCCTCGCGTTTGCCGAGCACCGTGGCGGTGCTGGGTGTGGGCAGCTGTTTTAGGTAGGCAGTTTTCCCCGGCGATTGGGAATATGTGGTTTGTGTGCATGAAGAGATTTGTCCGGGACCAGCTCTGCTCCTGCACGCGCTTGGCCAGATATGTTATGCGGCTTGTCCAACCGATATCGTAGGACAAGAGGGAATGGCCTGAAGCTCCACTGGGGGAGGTTTAGGCTGGACATTAGAAAGAATTCTTTCTCTGCAAGAGTTGCCCAGCATTGGCACAGGCTGCCCAGGGAGGGGGGTGAGTCGCCAGCTCTTGGAGTGTTTAAAGGGTGCAGAGATGAGGTGCTTGGGGATAGGTCTTAGGGGTGATAAAGATTAGAGTTGAAGGTTGGACTGGATGATCTTAGAGGTCTTTTCCAACCGAGGTGATACTGCGATGCCGAGGGGATACTGGGGGGTTGCTGGGGGATGCTGAGGGGATACCAGGGGATGCCGGCATGCTGATTTTAGGGGCGACAAAGATGAGAGTTAAAGGTCGGCCTGGATGGTCTTATAGGTCTTTTTCAAGCTAGGGGATACTGTGATGCCTGGGGGATGCCGAGGGGATACTAGAGGATGCCGTTTTTAGGGGTGATAAATATTAAAGGTTGGGCTGACTGATCTTGTAGGTCTTTTCCAACTTAGGTGATACCGTGGCTCCTTTTGCTGCCGGGCAAGCCAGCTTAAGCAGAGCTCTGCCGTCCGTTCTGTGCCGGGTGGAGGGTTTGCACCCTGTTTGCCCACAGATGCCCCATGGCAGGGGTATGGGAAGGGTGTGGTGACCAAGGGAGGTGACGGGAGAGGGGAGCTGCGCCTGTTGTTCAGCCCCGGCTTGTCTCTGGAAAAGCCAAAAGTGGTTTTTCTGGGCTGAGAAAAGGCCTTACTTGGTTTTTAGCCTCTTTCGTCTCAGAGGTGCTGAGAGGAGACTAATGGGTTGTGTCTTCTCTGCTCTGTGAGCCGTTCCAGCATTTCTAACGCTGCTGGGAAATCTTCAAAGAAAATGGATGTGACCCAGCAGCGAAGGAACGGAGCTTATAAATCCCACGGACGGCCCCGAGGCAGCCTCGCTCCCCCTTATTTCACCGCCTTTAAAAGCAGAAACGTTGTCCAGAGCTTTCCCCGAGGTGCTTTCACCTAGAAACCTAGTTAGTGTATTTCAATTATCGAGTCAATACAATTAGAAGCCCTCCTAATAAAGCTTTTAGTGGTCTCAACTCAGTGTAATGTCCCTCCGGAGGACCAGAGGTCACCGTGGGTTAGGGCAGAGTCAATATGGGAGTTTCATTGTGTGGGAATCTTGGTAGCCGGTGGTGGGCAGATGAGAGGGACTCCAAAAATCCACCGAGTTATTTCCCAAAAGCATCGCCGTGTCCATTCTGCTGCCCTGCCAAACGCTCCCGAGAACAGGGAATAGAGGGAGAACAGAAGATGAAATAAGAAGGAATTAGGAACCGGCTTTGTAGCAGCTCCTAAGCGGAAGAAATCAAGGTGTGGTGGAGTTTGCCATCCTCCTCAGGGTGTCTGTGTGGGTTCTCTGAGCGACACAACCATCCACTCATGCACGGAGCCGAGGAGGGTCCCTGTCCCCCAGGTTGTGGGCACGAGGGAGGGAGCAGCAGCAAGGACCTCTCGGGGGAACAGCTGAAGGGCTCTTTCTTGCACAGGGAAACACACATTTCCTTCACCGAGGTATTTTTTTTTTAAAGAAAGAACCCGTCTCCTGCTGTAAAAGGGGAGGGGGAAAAGAGCAGAGTTTATGTTAAGGTCCATCTGGATTTCATCAGCAGCAAACGCCGTGAACTCCGAGAGCGACGCGAGGACCCCCCGGCCCCCCCCTGTTTTCCTTCTCCTCACCCCTTCCCCTTTCCCCAGCGCAGTTCTAGAGGTCCCAGAGGGTTTAGGGGTCCCTTGCAGAGCCTCACCGAGAGAGCAGGTAGAGCTGTTTAAAGGACACGTTGCATGCTGTTGGAGTCGAGTCAGGGAGTAAAACAGCTGCCCTGCCATCAGAGCCTGATTTCAGCCCCGATGCAGGGAGCGATCCTGTCCGGCCTGGATGGGAAGCTCGAGGTGCTGCAGAGAAGTTCTGCAGGCACCGCTCTGAGCAGTCCGTCACTCGCCGATCTCTGGGTTTTCCAGCTTTGACACGAACAACTGGCAGCCTTTTTGCCAGAGGAGCCAAATCTCTCAATGGGGCATAAAGCGAGCTCCGCAGGTTGCTAATCCTTTCCTTTCCCCTCTCTATGCTCTCAAGCCAGGAATCCCTGGCTCCGAATCGTTTCCTACAGCTCTCAGATCTCGCCGGTCGCAGAGCTCCGGCAAAGCTGCTCCGTGTCGCCGCAGGGGTGAGAGATGCCCCGAGACAGCCCAGGATGGAAAGGAGACAGGCCAAGCGGGAGGTGAATGTGGGCAGGGATGGTGGCACCAGCTAAGAGGGGAGATATAGGGGACAAAACCCCGTGTCTGGCATCGCTGGCTGGCAGCAGCCTGCGGCACGACAATGCTTTGGGTTTAGCTGGGCTCACTGAGGCTTTCTCAGGGGTTTTCTCTCCCTCTCTATCTATAAGGGACAAAGTCTGGCAGCAGATGCCGGCAGGGCAAGCTGTGCCCTGGGTGCTGGCTGTAAATATTCTTCAGTGCCAACCCTCGCCTTCGGGATGCGACTCGAGGCGGGGGGCGAGCGGGAAGCTCCGCGCCTCGGCTTTAATAACCAGCTTAGTGAAAAAGAGTAATCTGGATTATGGCGTGGCTGGCAGAGAGGGTAATGCGGAGATGCACGTACCAGCCGCGCGGCTCGGCTCCCCCAGGACCCCAGCGGGTCCCCGCACCTCTGCGTCCTGCGGCACGGTCTCAGCGGCGAGGGCGACAGTGTCGCTCCTGGCTTTGGTCCTGTCTGGAGGCGCTTACAGAGCGGCAAGAGAGACGAGCTGGGAAGAAAGCCCGTGGAAACTAGGGCAAAATACGGCACGGCTGGTGGCGCAGCCCCGGCGAGGTCACATTGCACCGCGTGTCGCACTCGAGGAGCATCGGTATGTCCCTCCGAGTCCTGGTGCATCATCACCTGCCTGAGAAGTGGAGCGGGTGAGAGCCAGGATGGAGGGATTTTGGACCAGCATCACTCCCACGGCAGGAGAGGGGTGGTCTCAGCTCCTGCTCGCTGGCACCGCCACAGCGTGGGTTGTCACTGGGCTCCCTGCATGAACGTATCCCTGATTATCTCCTCAAACACCAAGCAGACAGGCTGGGATCGAAATCCAAATTCCCTCTGCGTAGCAAGAAAGACTCGTCGCGGGTCCTGAGGCTGCTCAGTGGGTGGGTCGGGTTTTAATTGGTACCCTTAAGGTGTAGGTGTGGAAACGCTGTCCTGGAGGGTTCTTGCAGCACTAGAGATGCTGAAGGGAGGGGAACATCTCCCTGCTGGGGAAAGGCTGAGGGAGCTGGGGCTCTGGAGCTGGGAGAGAAGGAGACTGAGGGGGGACCTCAGTCCTGGTTAGAAATACGGAAAGGGCGAGTGTCGGGAGGATGGAGCCAGACTCTGCTCGATGGCACCAGGGACAGGACAAGGGGTAACGGGTGTGAGCTGGAACACAGGAGGTGCCACTGGAATGCGAGGAGGAACTTGTTTGCAGTGAGGGTGCCAGAGCCTGGCCCAGGCTGCCCAGGGGGGTTGTGGAGTCTCCTTCTCTGGAGACGTTTCAAACCCACCTGGACAAGTTCCTGTGGCACTCGGTCTAGGTGATCCTGCTGCGGTAATGGGGGGATTGGACTGGAGGAGCTTTCGAGGGCCCTTCCAATCCCCAACATTCTGTGATTCTGTGACGTGCATTTGAGCTGGGGAGGCGAATGTCTCCTGGGGTGCTCCCACCCTAAGCGGGGAGCACCGCCAAGCGTGTGTTTTGCAAGAGCTGTTGCCTCTTCCCAGTGGAAGGGCTGTCTCGGGGTGAGGATCCCAGTAGCTTGTCCCCAGGTGCTGGCGAGCTGCGAGCAACATCTCCATCTTGTGGTGACAGCAGCACCAGGGGCCCAAGGACAGGAGTGTGTCTCTCTGAGCTACAAGGCCACAGGGGAGGACTCCTGGTGCTGGTGGCCTCGGCATGGCACATGTTTCTATGATTCTGTGAGTCACCAGGAGGTCCTGACCTCCCTGTCCTTGAGCTGCAGATGGATCCCTCTATCTGTTGGGTGCCCGGGCTGAGCTGGAGCAGGAGAAACATCATGGGAGGCCAGGGGCTGCAGATCACAATATCACAGTGTCACCCAGGTTGGAAAAGAACTATAAGATCATCCAGTCCAACCTTTAATCTTTTTATCACCCCTAAGACATATCCCCAAACACCTCATCTCTATGCCCTTTAAACACTCCAAGGGATGGCGACTCATCCCCCTCCTTGGGCAGCCTGTCCCCAAAAGAGATCCCAGGGTCAGGAGGGCAAACCCACAGATCTGTCCCTAGGGCTTTTCTGGTGAATTCTGATCCCTCACAATAGGTCTGAAAAGCTCTAACATTTACACCTCAGCTTTCTGCGGTCCTGCAAAGCAAAGCACGGGGGGTGGGACCATAGTGGGACCGCATTAAGTGGGCTTTCCAGAGGCACAAACGTTCCTTTCAGCCTTGATGTCTTCTTCCTTTCAGCCTTGATGTCTCCTGCCAGGCACAGTTAACTGCTGCCTAAGTGGGAGGATGGGAGGACCACATACAACAGTGTCGTGTGCTGTGGTGACCACCACACCGACCCCTCCAGGGTCTGCTCTGGGCGCTCATGAGCAGTGAGGAGCTTTGCTATTGTTCAGCTCTTTGTGCTCCCAACAGAAGCGCCCTGAGGAGCTGATGGAAGAAGAAGAAAGGGAGCACAGAAATCCAGATGCCCCAGACCCCTTGATGTCCTTACAGAGCTGCAGCGCGGAGAGGCTGGCGCAAGGTGGGACCTGCACCACGTGAGAGGTTTGAGAGAGCAGAGGCAGCGCCGAGCACGTTATCTGCAGGGTTTCCGCGAGTTTCTCGCCTGGTTGGTGCTGGGACTTCATCCCCTCTCACCCACGCAGGGTGGGAAGCAACGGGGAGCTCGGTGGGGCCTCGGAGGCTCTCGGTGTCTGTGTGGAGGGGTCGAGTCCTTGCAGCTGACCCACGGCAGGAGAAGCCACGGGTGCTGGCAGCTGGTGGTATTTTCCTTGGATGTGTTCAAGAAGAGGTTGGATGATGTACTCAGGGGCAAGATTCAGATGATGAGATGATATTGGGTAATAGGTTGTTGATAGGCTAGGGAATAGGTTACAGGTTGGACTTGAGCTCTATGGTTTTTTCCAACCTTGTCAATTCTGTGATTCTATGACCCACTCGAGGGGACAATGCTTGTATTTTCTGCTAGAATGGGGCGTTGCACGGGAGAAATAGGGCACCCTGGCAGGCTTAGCGCGGGGTCGGGAGCGAGGGCGAAGGGACTAAACAGCAGCCAAGTTGGCAAATGAGATTTATTAAACATGGGTCGCACCCAAAGGCAGGGCGACTGGCTTTCAGTAGGAAGCACGCCGGGCATTAAGGGGTAAAACTGGCCACCAACCCTCCAGCAAGAAGCCCCCGCCCCTCATCTCCAGGCCCTTCTTCCTCCTCTTCCCCCCTCAATGTTCTCAGGGTGGATCTCTAAGCACATCTTTGTCCTACAGGCTGGGACTCGTGTCCTGGCAGCGCCCCACGGAATGTCCCTGGGCGTAGGGAGGGAGAGCGCGTCGAGCATCGAGGAGTCCCGAGCATCCAGGAGTCCCGAGCATCCAGGAGTCCCGAGCATCCAGGAGTCGTGCTGTGTCTCCCGGCCAAACCCTCGCTGTGCCGAGGAGCTGCCGAGAGGACCCAAGCCACCTCCAAAAGGTAGGGATCTGCAGCTTTTTTTGTGCAAAACACAGGTCCAAAAAACCCCGCAGCGTCGTCAGCCTCTCTCCACTCTCACTCGACTCCGCGGCGGCGAAGGCGCGCGGCACGGACAGACGGACGGAGCCCCTGCTGCGAGCCACGGGATTGTTCAATCTGTGCCACGCGGTTGTTTTATTTGCGCCTTGTTCCCGTTCTGTTTGCGCCACGTTATCGTTCTTTGCGCAGAGCAGCGGCACGGAGACCTTAGCAAGAATTCCAACCGGCAGTTGGGAGGGGGAGGAGAGAGGAGGAGAAGGGGCAGGGTTGGGGTGTAGAGCGAGGCTGAGGCTGGACACCAACACTCTGGGAGCAGGGGACGGGCAGCAGCGCTCGCCGGGAATCGCCCCGTCAGGGAATGAGGGCTCTTTGTCCGTGAGCAACCAGCCTCAAGTGGCCAGGGAGGAACGGGATGAGACGTGGCCAGGAAATGTCATCCCAAAGAGGGGCCAAGCTGGGGGTGGGGAACCCTACTCGGTCTTGGGGGCCGGAGAACCGTTGGCCGCCTCCGAGCCTTTCTCTCGGAGCTTGCGCAAATAGTCGTGGGGGCCTTTGCCCTCGAAGGCCGTGGGGCTCTTGTAGGAGCCGCCGATCTTGTCCCAGAGGGTGAAGTACTGCCCGTAGTTGTAGTCGAAGTAGAGGTGGTGGTCGGTGTGATGGGCTGAGCCATTGATGACGTGCCGCAGGAGGCGGGGGACGCGGTAGTCGCCGTCGTGAATCGAGATGGTCCAGACGTTGACGAAGATGTAGAGGCCCAAGTAGGTGATTTTGTGCAGGGGGAAGAGGAAGGGGTAGACGTGGTAGGGCAGGCTCTGCATGAAGCCGTCGACGGGGTGGAAGGCGTGGCTGGCGAAGGGCGTCGCGATCTTCCAGAGGTGGTGAGGCTTGTGGAAGCGCTGCGGGGAGAGGGCACGCTGTCAGTCCAGGCAGGGGCGGCCGCTTTTAGGGGGTGCCACGGCCAAGCTGAGGGGACCAGGGACTCTCACCGCCCAAAGGTGGGAGAGGGACGCCTGTCCTAACAGGCCCAGCCCACCCTTCCCTGTCAGCCGACGGCCCCAGCGCGGGGCGAGGGCTCTCACCTCTGCAGACCCCCCATCCCATCTCGTACCTTGTAGAACAGTTTGTGGTGGAGCCCGCGGTGTATCCAGTAGATGCCCATGTCAGTGAAGAAGAGGAAGGACAGCATGCTGAGAAAGACGCCCGTCCAGCCTGGGGAAACAGGGATGTTCAGGGGTGGTACCTGTGGGTGCCGGGAGGCAGCGAGGGATGGTGAGGAGTCGGGGACCGCAGGGGCTGAGGAGTTGTGCTGGGGATCCGTTTGTGGGGGGTACAGGTGCCTCCTCAGGTTGGCGTAACAGGGAGATTACAACTAATAGATGGGACCAGCTCAAGGCAGGAGGTCCCCGGGTAGATTTTGAGGGGCTTGAGCGAGGTGTGCCCTCATCAGGAGAAACGGGGGAGCGAGGGAGGCGACTCATGAGGCAGGGGTCCCGGGGGAGCAGCTCACCGTACGGGGAGTCCTCGATGTTGTCGTAGAGCTTGCTGTAGCCCCGCACCTCGGCGAAGAACAGGGCGACGGTGGGCACGCTGATCCAGGGCAGGGAGCGCAGCGCGTACACGATCTCCCGACGCACCTGGTTCTGGAGGGGGTACAGCGAAGAGAGGGGCTCAGGGGGACAGGGTGTCCAGAGAGCCGCGGGGAGCCGAGACGGGCATCGGTCCATGTAGAATCATAGAATATTTAAGGCTGGAGAAGACCTCTTGGATCATCGAGTCCAGCCTAGGACCTACCACCACCACTCAGCTAAACCCTGCCACTAAGTGTGGCATCCAGGCTGGCCTTAAACCCCTCCAGGGACGGCGACTCCACCCCCTCCCTGGGCAGCCCATTCCAATGTTTAATAACCCTTGTGTGTGTGTGTTGGTGGCCAGCCTCGAGCTGCTAGAGGCGTGAGGGACGGCGCTGCAGCAAGGAGGCTCAGACCGGCACCCACGGAGCGATGCGGTGCCGGCGTGGGTGGCATCAACGCGGGCGCGAGCAAGGGCGGCGTGATTGATTGTGGAGCTGCTGGGGACTGTTGCTGTTTGCGGAGGCAGGCAATCCGCGGCTGTCGAGGGTGGAGGGCAGGATCTGATGGGTGTTTAGTGGGTGCGGGTGCCGCCTACGCCCACGGGGAGAAGTCCCTGCCCTGGCAGGACCTGGAAGTCTGGGTGCTGATGTCAGCAGTGGGCTCTGAGCTGCTCTCAGCGTCCTTGTGTCTTCGGGGGGTTTCCAGGGGCTCGGTTTGGCGGTTAAGAGGTGGGGTGTTGCGATGGGCATCTAGACCAGGGGTTATCATAGAATCATAGAATATTTAAGGCTGGAAAAGACCTCTTAGATCATCGAGTCCAGCCTATGACCTACCACCACCACTCACTCAGCACGTTGGCACGTGGGAGAAAAGCATCCCTCGATCCACAAGGGAGAAGAGACGGCAACCAGGCAGCGGGGACGGCATCAGCGCCGCGTCACGGGGAACCGAGGAGGGAGAGGGAGACACGAGAGGCTGGGGCTGCTGCGGGGTACACCCACCTCTAGGAACTGGGGATGTTTCTTGAGCTCGTGGTCGAAGATGAAGTAGTAGCTGAGGGTGCCGAAGAGCAGGTAGAGGGTGAGCGCCCCCAGGTTGGTGATGACGAAGAGGCTGAGGAGCTGGCGGCAGGGCTCTCCTTCGGGCCAGCCCGCCGGGTACACGTAGGGCGTGAGGAGGTGCCGGTCAGCGGCATCCAGCACCAGATCCATGGCGGCTCCTGCGGGAAAGAGAAAGGGTCGGTGTCACCTGCTGTCGAAGGGGTGCAGAAGGTGTCCCCTGGTCTGTCCCCGCGGGCTGCTCCGAGCGGTGCAGAAGTTCTGGGAGTGCCAGAGGGTGACGGTGATCGCTGAGGAGGTTGTGCGGTGATGAGGAGGTTGCCTGTCGATCTGGGTCACCACCTGTAGCCGGCTTTGGGAGGCGTGTCGGCGAGCCGTAGGGTGTGGGGTGGATGGTGGATGGTGGGTGGGTAGATGTGGGAGGGTTGCCCTGGTCACCACGGTGCCCGCTCCCGGGGGCAGAGGGCACTTGTGGCGCGTTCCACGCCCAGGGGCGGGTGGCAGCAAGACGGGCGCAGGTTTGCCCTCCTTTGTGGGCAAGGGAATCAGGGAATCTTCATCTATAGATTCACAGAATCATTGCCCATAGAATCAGAGAATTGTTGCCTATAGAATTAGAGAATTGTTGCCCATAGAATCAGAGAATCGTTGCTCAGAGAATCATTGCCTATAGAATCAGAGAATCATCACCCATAGAATCAGAGAATCATAGCTCAGAGAATCATTGCCTATAGAATTAGAATATAATTGCCCATAGAATCATTGCCTATAGAATCAGAATATCATTGCCTATAGAATCGGAGAATCATCACCCATAGAATCAGAGAATCATTACCTATAGAATCACAGAACCACCACCTATAGAATCACTGCGCTTGGCAAAGACCCCCGGGACCACCTCGCCCCTGCCCCCCTGTTCTCTCCGATGGGGGGGACTGTCAGAATCCCCCAATTCCAGCATGTCCCAGCCCAGCAGAGCCGGGGCAGAGGGGGCCGAGCCGGGGCAGGGCGCAGGG